>CABHPH010159749.1:0-53218 GCA_902168325.1 Peromyscus nudipes
TTCCCAGAAGACAGCTTGGAAATTGCTCCCAGGCACTAGTCACACATTTCAGAGTGCAATATTCAGTGAGCCCTGCAGAGTCTACTTAATAATGAACCCTCGTGTGTGGGTAGGAAGCTAATATAGGTGATATATTGATTATAGTCCTGCTGAAATATGAACTTTCCAGCCTAACCGAGTGTCCCCCAGTAAGAAATGTCTAATCTGCTTGGGCCAATTAGCAGGTGCATGAATTGAACTTATTCTATTGCTCTACAGAGTTAATATTAATAAAAGAATGAGAGACTCTTATTCATTTCTCCTCTTTTGCTTTGCTCTTATGCAAAGAAATGAGTGGCCAAGGCCCAGTGGCCATTTCTGTGACTAATGGTGAGGAGCACTAGCAAGGACAGTGGTGATCGGAGTTTGGAGAGGCTTTTGAACCAGGCCAGAAAAGACCAGAGCTAAGAGGAATGGGACAGAGAAGAAAAGACCTCATTGTTCACACTAACAGCTACTCCCATGCTATGTTGTGCATAGGGCACACCAGCACATGTACGCATATGTGTGGAGGCCTGAGGACAACCTTGGATGTTGTGCCTCAGGCACCATCTACCTTGTGTTTTCAAAACAAGGCCTCTCACTGACCTGTGGTTCCCTAAGTAGGTGAGAACTGGTTGGATAGTAAGATCCAGAGACACCTCTCTCACTCTGTCAAGTACTGGGATTGCAAGTGTTAACCACCACACCTGGGTCTTTTATGTGGGTTGTGGCTGAATTCAGGAATTTGTGCTTGAATAGCAAACACTTTGCCAAATGAGCCATCTCAGGAATGAATATTTTTTAAATTTAAAAGTCCTTCATGAATCTAGCCTGTTAATAGGCCTTCTTCCCTTATGACCAGCTGGTCCATACAGGATAGGTCAACATTAGTACTATCTTGCAGTGATTAGTGGAGCATTGTCTTGGCTACAATAGTTGATGTATTCATTTCAATCCCTTTGTGGGTGGCACCATTCCGTGAGTTTGATCTTGAAGTGCACAAGAATAGATAAAGCAAGTTGAGTACTTAAGTCAAACACGATTCACTTCTTTGTATTCTTGGTTTTGATATGATGTGACTAGCTATTTATGTTCCTGCTTCCTTGACTTCTCTATCTAATGGACTGTAACATGACCTTCTAAGCTAAAATTAACCTTTTCTCTCCTGGGTTGCTCTTTGTCAGGGTATTTTATAACAGTGACAGACTGGAACTAGAATAAACAAAAAAGACTCTTTGTGTAAATATACTTATCTAGAAGATAATATTTCCTGAATCACCAACTTTAAGGATTCTTTATAAAACTTCTTTGAGAAAAGTTTATAAACTTAATATAACAAAACAGTTTGAAGAAAAATATATACTATCCATTGTGGAATGACCTATCATGTAAATTATCTCAGCTTGTTTTTGTTGATGCTGTCTCTTTCTGCTTTTGATTTTATGAGGCAGGGTCTTTCTGGGGAGTTCAGACTGGCCTTAAATTCAAAATTCTCCTGTCTGAGCCTTTTAAATGCTGTGATTAAAGGTGTGTGCTACAGTGACAAGCAATTGTCTGGCTTTATTTAAGGCATGTGGAAATTAGACAGAATTGTTATTGTACTTCCCTTTATCACCCAAACAGAAACATGAGTGCTCAGATTTTGTGAGAATTTTAATTCTACACGCTAAGTCTCTTAGTCCTCCTATTTAGTCCATCAGTAAGGTCTGCACAATTTATTTGAATCTCTCCTAACAATATGTTCTTTCTTCTTTCTGGGATCTCTCAAACTTTCAACCTGCCAAACATGCACTGAGTTCGTAATCCAATGCTAAGCATCTTAGGAGTCATTATCTGCTTGGAGAAATTCTTTTAAATCTAGAAATTCTTAATGTACTTTTCCCAGTGGCAGTTACTGTTGGGTCTTAGAGAATATTCTAGAGATGTGTCCATTAGTCTTAAAGATTTAGGCATTTCTAATGAATGACAAGTTACTTCAGTTGTATTAAATATGTGAGTCAAATTGTGATGCCCTGATCTGCATGTTCTACATAACAAGTTTTGAGACAGAGCTTTTATAACCTTTCGATCAGTTATATCTATAGCCGAATACAATTTATGTGGGATTTGAGTCTGTGTACATAAGCAGGTATGGGTGATTGTATGTGTATATGTAGAGGAACATGCCCCCCCACCATGTATGTGTGTGCACATAAGTGTATGCAGAGGGGAGGAGGGTTAACCACAGAAATTGTGTGTTGGTATGCATGGAGACCAGGAGGGGTGTCGGATCCCTTGGAGTTGTCAACCTGAATGCCTTGGAATACAATCCTTATCCTCCAATAGAGCACTATATCTTCTTAACTGCTGAGGCATCTCTCCATTCCCACCCTTTTTTTTTCTTTTGCGATAGATTTTCTCACAGAGTAGGTTATAATTGCTAGCCAGTGAGCCCCAGGGGTCTACCTGTCTACAGCCTGGCAGTGCTGAGATTATAAGCACACATCACCAGGTCTGGTTTTATTTTTTGTTAACATGAATTCTGTGTATCGGTCTTGGGTCTTTGCACTTTTACTGAGACATCTCCCCAGCCCAGGATTTGCATAATTTAAAGTAGGCCAACTTCTTGCATGGGAACCCAGTCTGTAACTCACTATGATTTTCCCATTGTTGCGTACTCTGTCCATATCATAGGCACACTGTTGGCTGTTCGTTCCAAGCTGAACTCTGCTGTCTTCAGATCCATTCCATCCAGGTGTCAGTACTTACTGCATGCTTTTTGTCATTCTCAACTTTCTCTGGGTTAATTAACAGCTTCCTACAGTCTTTGATGTGCTACAGAGTCTCCACAGAGATATACAATCCCACTCCTGTCCAGCATATGACAGCACTGTCACCTCTGGTCACAGGACTCAAGAGGACACATGTCACAAAATACATACCCTACTGAAATTAGACAAGATGAGTGGAAGCCCCTCTCCTATTTTTTTCAGATAACTATATTAAATGCTTTACATTGAAACTTTCATGTTCAGATAATTCTCATTTGATAAGAATAAATATATTTTATAACTCAGTTCTTGGGGATGTAACTAGGGTCCTTGTTCTCTCATTGTACAACAAGCACATTACTGATATTTCCCCAGCCTGGAACTTATTTCTTAAGCAAATATCTTACTGATCACCTCTGATACAGGAAATATTTTCCTATAGATACACTAGACCAATCAATTTTGTCTTAATCTTCCTATTGCAGGGGCAAATCTTTCAGGTTTCAGTTTTCCCCTGGAATTTTGGCTTCTTCTGGGCCTCAACTTTTTATAAACAGAGGCAGAGGCCTATCTCTGTATCTGTATTAATTCATTAGTTCTAGTAATTCCCAGTGTTTTCCCAGGGGGTTAGTTTGGAAGCTGACTATTCTCCCCTACCTCTATCCATCCCCAAATACCTGGAATTGAAAATATGAATGCAATATTTAGTATTTCACATGTTTGTACAAGAATATTTTAAGATTGTCACTTTAATTGCAAAATTATATAAAACATGTCTATGAAAATATGCCAGATGTTATTTAGTTTAATCTAAACAAAATATTATTATTTAATAATACTTATCTACATCTTAAGTACTTAAGTTGACAAAAGCAACCTAAAGCAGAAAGGGGTTGTTTTGGTTCACAGTTGCTTAACGCAAGGATCTCAAGTCATCAGGAATTTGAAGTGACTAATCAAGAGCAGAGCAATGAATTAATGCATGCATGCTAGTATTTATCTCACTCTCTCTATTTATACAGTCCTTATCCTGGAGAGAATTAAGATGAGTCTTCCCATGTGAATTAACAAGATAAAGGTAACCCCCAGAGGCCTGTCTCCTAGGTGATTCTAGACTGTGTCAAGTTGACAGTTGCTATCACCAAAGAACTCATAGCACCTTTCCAGAGAGACAGAGAGGGGAGAGAGAGAGAGAGAGAGAGAGAGAGAGAGAGAGAGAGAGAGAGAGAGAGAGAGAGAGAATAAGGAAGTGTAAACTTCATAGATTACAACATTATTTGCAATGTCAAGAGGTTAGACATAGGTTAATGTAAAGATTCACAACTAGTCAAAGTGAAGACAATATGTGACTGGAGTGTTAAGCCCTAAAATGGGGCATCTATATCATACTCCCACACCTTTAAGGCTCTGGGAACATTGCAGAAGGGAAGACAGAATGATTGCAAGATCCAGAGGTTGGAGAGAACTTCTGCAAAACTGTTTTCTGGGTATGACAGAGTCATTGCGGACTTGAATGCATAGAGACTACAGTTGCTTTCACAAGACCTGTACCAGATCTAGCTAGTTAAAACTCCAACATGAATGAGAAAAGATCCTCAGCAGAGGATCAATGGATAATTGATGGATCCTGGTGGAGGGAGCGTCAATTTTCTTAAGGAGTGTGGCCTCCCAGTAGGTTGTCTATGCCTGACAATCATAAATAAACTGGCAGTACTGATTGAAATTAATGGGTTAAATAAAGAATACATGAATGTGGGAAGGAAATGTGGGAAGTCCCTGAATATATGGACAAGGAGAACTGGAGGTAGGTATGTTCAAAATATGTGGTATATATTAATGATACTCTCAAAGCACACATAAAAAATGTGTTTTATAAAATTGGGTATAAAGTTTATTATCTAAACTTCCAATAATATTTCAGAGCTAGACCCACAAAGACAAGATAAAGGTGATCATGGAAATGGAAAATCATCCCAGTAAATCCTGATAGTGCAGAAACCCATTCCTATCAGCTTCTTCTGGCAATGCATACTATAACAAATTTCTAATTCTCTACTCCTTTTGTTGGCTATTAGCATGCAACCTGAAAAAAAAATTAGCTAGTCTACCGACTGTGCATTTGGAAAGAGAAGTGCTTATCAAAATCATATTCTGAAATCCTAATGTTCAAAAGCAATTAGAATAATTATTGCTATTTTCATTCATATGGCCACGTTTTATTTACAAGAGCTTTCCAGTTTTAAGAGTATAAACACATTTTTAAACAATTCTCTTTTTCTTCTTGTAAAATGCATTAGTATTATTGACTTTATTGTATAGATTAAACATTGGAGACAACTGAGTGGAAGGGAGTTTCAATTACTTTTGGCTTTGGAAGAGTGGTTCCCAGGTAACAAGAGGTGCCTTTAAAATTGAGGAGGATGGATTTGTAGGCAGTCATAGTGAAAGAAAAACAAACAACTTCTGCTTCTGGAAAATTAAGATAAGCCTCACTTCACATTAATAGAATTCTTAAAATCTGAGTCATTCTTTCCCATTAACCAGAGAGGAAGGCACTTGTTTAGATCAAGGGCTTTTGAGAGTGAGAGGGACTGGTTCAAATCCTGACACAGCCACACATTACTTGTGTACTTCTGGTAAATTCCTCACTCTTCTCGAGTCTTTGTAAGGGAGATAAGTAATAATCCTAAGTTCTTTACTGGTGATCTAGTTTCACTCCTCTTGCTATGATAAAATAATTTGACAAGAGTAACTTAGGGTGGTGCTTTATTCATCTTATAATTTCAGGTCCTAATCCTTCACGATGAGGAAGTTAAGTCAGGAACTTGAAACAGCTAGTCCCATCACGTCAATCAAAAGCAGAGAGAAGTGGACACACCCATGCATGCTTGTGCCCAGCTCCATCTCTCTTTTCCTTGGCTGATAAGGAACTCCTGCCTAGGGAATGGTGCCACCAGCACTAAATTGGACTTCCCACAGAAATTAACTTAGTTAAGACAACCCTAACTCCAGACATGCTCATAGGCCAACCCAGTGTAGACAACACTTCACTCTTATTCTCTTCTCAGGGGATTTTCAGGTTGTATCAAGTTGACAATTAGAGTTACCCATCACAAGTAGCTTATTTTGGAGGATACCTTCTTGTTTTTGACCAGTAGTTCTATGGATTATTGTGAAGGAGAGAATGAACAGAAACAATGCTATCAATTCTTATCACTTCTAAGTGTCTAGTAAGAAGGAATCTTTAAAGAGCTGAGAGACTGCACATTTTCTATTTGAGCATGAGAAACTGCCTTTGATTCCCAGTACCCACATAAAATGCAGTACGTGCAGATGCCTGTCTGTAATACCAGTGATGCAGAAGTGGACAGGGTGGATCTCTGAGGCTCAGCTGATTGGTTATCAGGACTAAATTAGTAGCTCCAGGTTCAGTTCTCAAGATCTAGTCTCAAAAAATAATGTGGAGAATGATAGAGGAAAATAACTTGACACCCACCTCTGGCCTCCACATGCACATAAACACTTGTGCACCTGTACACATGTGTATATACACAACACACACACACACACACACACAGAGAGAGAGAGAGAGAGAGAGAGAGAGAGAGAGAGAGAGAGCTAAAATGTAAAGAATACACAAGTGTCACTGGGTAACCATTAAAGGTCATTTCACCAAGAGGACCTGACAATTTCTATGACATGTACACTCAACACTGGAACACCTGCATAAAGAAGGGAACAGTAGGTAACAGTATGATACAGGAGGAGAGGTCTGAACTCATGTGAGAAAAGGAGGCCTCGTGTCAACAGAAACGCATTAGGAAATCTCACCACAAGACACTGTGGGGTAAAATCAGATGTATAAATCCAACTGTTGAATTCCATTTAGGATGCAGCCCAACTTGTCAACACGACACAAAATAAACTACATATAATCCATGCTTAGCACAAAAACTGGAAGACGGGAAGTTGCAAGCTTCAGTTTGTAAATGGATAAGGAAATAACCTGAAATCTCCAAATGCTGCCAGGATGAATCTCCAGAGCACTGACTGACAAAACCGCTGTATTGGATACAGATCTCGAGAACCATATACACAGAAAAAAGTCCTATGGAGTGGGAAGATAATTCAAAGTATCTGTGAGGTGGCTCAAAACACCATCTCTGGAAGCTTGGAAAGTGTGAGAGATGGAAGAGCCTCTATGGGAAAATGGAGCTTCCAGGAAGAAGAGAGGCAAAATGAGAGAATGCCACTTCCAAGCTAGGAAGGGAGAGTCAGAAGGGACAACTGGTAGCAAGTAAAACATCTAAAAACCCAAACCACGAGACTATTATTCTTCCAAACAGTATCAGTACGGTGCACTTCGTGATTCCAGGAGAATTGGTGGACTGGGCTGAGAAAATGTGCCAGCTGATATTTACTCTAACAGATACACAGGATGTTGTGAGACACAGAATTCTCAAATGCCTGTGTGAAGAAACAGAAAAAGGTGTATGAATTCCATAAACAACAAATCCTAAGGAGAACAGAAAAAAGTTTACCCATGATGAAAGGACTACTCTGAAACGTCCAACACTAAGCAGCCACAAAGCTGAAGACATTAAGAGCCTAGTGATATACAATAGATGACACAAAAAGACACCCAACACTTGAATAGGAACTCAGAATTTAAGTAAAGGCAGGTATATGTAAAGTAAAAACTAGGAGAGAGAAAAGTTAAAGAGCACACGTAAATTAGCTCAGATACAGGTGAACTACACCACCAGGACAGATGAGGGTTCAGCCTGGGGATACATGCAACACTTGAGGCTACAAGCCAGAAATGGGAAAAAAAAACTGCAGGAAATATGAAGGACAGTGGAGTTATACATAAATAGATATGCATTCATTTACAAATTTATAAATAAAAATCTTCCTAGATAAACACACACACACACACACACACACACACACATACACACACACATACATCCATCAAGATGGCTCAGCAGGTGAAAGGTGCTTGCTGTGAAGCCTAATGACCTCAGTTGCATCTTTATTATGCACATGGTAAAAAGAAAAGCTGAATACTATAAACCCTGTTCTGACCTCCACGTGCACACTGTGGTGGCAAGCATACACACACACACACACAACACACACACACACACACACACACACACAAATACAAATTAATTTAAATGCAATAACATTTTAAATATTAAATATGCATATAGATATATGTAATATAATTTAACTCTACATATTATTAGTTTATTATATACACATAATTACTATAATTATTTTAAATTATATACCAACAATATCTGTCATTATGTGACCATTCATCTACAATGTATCTTACTTCTTCATAGAAATAGTTCTTGTCCTTTCATAAATGAATAAACCACATGTGTAAACGATTAAGATACAATGATTATATAATTGTGTAGACCTAGTCACAAATGATTGAACAATATATATAAATAAAATAAAGGGATATGGAGGCAACTTTTGTTAAAGCTGTATAAAGTCCAGGTAATAAAAATATTTTCAAGACAATTAAAGAAATATGTCTTACATAGAGCATGTACTTCGAGAAATAGAATAACCATATTTTTTTTACAACCAGTTATTGTTTCTCACTAGACTTCAGAACTATCTTTAATCCTATGCATACATATTAAATTTCTGGTCTTCCAGTTTTGTATAAATAGAAACATTCGGTTGCAATCTTTTATTTCTGGCTTCTCCTTAAGTTGGTGAGATTCACATATTTTAAAATGTAATACTTATGTAGAAATAGCTGTATTATACAACAGTTTCTCCTTGTATTCTGGTGTTCATAAGTATTTAGATAATTCCAAGTTCAGAGTGCTGTTATGGGTCAATACAGGTGCTCACCAACAGGGCATGTGGTAGGAATTCTGTTCTTACCATGATGATTCTGAGAGATGGTAGATGCCAGAGAGATGTAGCCTCGTGGATAGTGACTGGATCATAGGGAGCTACCCTCAGAAGACAGTGATGATTTAAAGGGGCTGGATTAGTTCTTGTGAGGTTGGAATAAGTCATCTTATTTTCATTTTTATTTTAGCTCACATAAGTCTCTCTTCTGCATATGATCCTTTACCAGAAGCTGACACCATCCTCCTGGACTTCTTAGACCCTGGAATAACCTTCCAGATAAATGTCTTTTCTTATACATTCTTTAGCATTAAGTGTTTCACTCTAACAGTAGAACATAACCTAAGACAGCGGTGATGAGTAGTGGTGCTACACGGATGAGCACGTGGACTCGCTTCTGTTGACACACACACACGTGGAATGGGGACAACATAAGGTGAAATTACTAGGCAGTTAAGGTAGGATTACTGGGTCATAGAAGGCCCTGCAAACAGTTTTCCAAAGGGGTTTGAACAATGTGTGCTTTGTAAAAGTTCTCACTGCCTGGCCACTGGCCTTCTTTCTGTCCTGTGAGCCTTTTCCTGATGTCTCCCTCATGACTCAAGACTCTGGTGATTTTCCATATTTACCTATTTTATTTTCTGTATTTTGACATAATATTTATTCTCAGCTTGTACTCATTTTCAACTTGACTTTCAAACTGTGGTGGTATTGTGTTCCCCAAAATATTGCGTATGCTAATAAACTTATCTGGGGTCAGAGAACAGGTCAGCCACAATATTAAACATGAGGATAGGCAGTGGTAGCACACGCCTTTGATCCTGACATTCCAGAGGCAGAAATTCATGTGTTCAAGGATACACCCAAGCATGGTGACCCACGCCTTTAATCCCAGAAAGTCAGCCTTTAATCCCAGGGAGTGGTGGTAGAAAGCAGAAAGATATATAAGGCGTGAGGACCAGAAACTAGAGGCATTTGCCCTGGAGAGGCCTTTGGCCTGGAGAAGCATGTGGCTGGTTAAGCTTTCAGGCTTCTAACAGCAGTTCAGCTGAGACCCATTCTGGATGAGGGCTCGGGGCATCCAGTCTGAGGAAACAAGACCAGCTGAGGATTCAGCGAGGTGAGATAGCTGTGGCTTATTCTGTCTCTCTGACCTTCCAGTGTTCACCCCAATACCTGGCCTCAGGTTTGATTTTATTAATAAGAACTTTTAAGACTCATGCTACATCTGGCGCCCAACGTTCGTGGTACGAATTCATGAAAAAGGTGCTTGTGGGCCCCAACTCAGGCCCAAAGCACACTGGTTGGATTTGCTGAAGGAGGCAGAGGGAGGAGGATCCTGAGTTTGAGGCCGGCCTAGGAGGCTTGCTAAGGAGAAGCTTCAGTCAGGACCCGGCTACAAACAGTGGCAGTGAAACTATGGAGGCAAAAGCTGGTGCTCTGAGTTGCCGACTTCTTCTCATCATGTTGGTGATTGCGGTGATGCTGCTACCTGGTACAAAGAGTTTACCGCTGTTTGTTCAGAGAAGAATTGCCAGGACCATCGTGTTACAAGAAAGCATCGGCAAAGGTCAGTTTGGAAAAGTCTGGCAAGACAAATGGTTGGGAGACATTGCTGTGAAGATTTTCTCTTCTAGGGAAGAATGTTCATGGTTCCGAGAGACAGACATTTATCAGACTGTGATTACTCCAAATCACAGAGGAGTCACTGTAATAGAAAAAAACAAAAAAAAAAAAAGTCTACAGGGAAACATGACCACGCCTAACAGGGACTTTGAAATCTCCAAAAAGGTGACGGAATCCCACAATGATGATTCCACAAGGACTACGGTAAAGCTATTAAGCTGATTAACACCAAGGAAAGATCGACTTTGGAGTACAAATTGTTTAGGACAATTTTGAGATGGCTGGCTGAGGTGATCCAGCCTGACAGACTACTCAAACAAGGACTTGTGACAAGCCCTGAAATTTCCTATTATGCAGAGACTAGACAAATAATACAGGACTTGACAATTAACCCAAAATTTTCTTTTCAAGATTCCCTAAAGATATCTTCACCCCTAGAAAGCAAAAAGAAAAAGAGAAATAGATATGAGATAGATAATTGAATCTACTCTGAGAAAAAAGATAAAGAAATAATAGGATAAATAGGTAGATCACTGAATCTACACTGGAGAAAAAGAGGAAGATATAAAAATGACAAAAGGTAGACTACTGAATGTATTATGAAAAGAAAAAAAAAAGAGAAAATGGATATGGTAAGATAAAAAGGGAGATTATGGAATCTACTTTTAAAAAGGAATTACTTGTTTTAAATAAGATAAGTAATGAAAATTTTTTGTCTGAGTTTATCAAATGTTACTGGACTGGACATTGTTAATATATAATGGAGTTTTTTATCTGAATCTGTCAAATGTTAATGGACTAGACATCGTTAATGTAATCTTGACTGTGTATATTGTATATACTTACTGGATATAGTTTTTCTTGTATTAGTTATAAGCTTTTTTAATTTTAGACAAAAAGAGAGGAAATGTGGTGGTATTGTGTTCCCCAAAATATTGCGTATGCTAATAAACTTATCTGGGGTCAGAGAACAGGACAGCCACAATATTAAACATGAGGATAGGCAGTGGTAGCATACGCCTTTGATCCTGACATTCCAGAGGCAGAAATTCATGTGTTCAAGGATACACCCAAGCATGGTGACCCACGCCTTTATCCCAGAAAGTCAGCCTTTAATCCCAGGGAGTGGTGGTAGAAAGCAGAAAGATATATAAGGTGTGAGGACCAGAAACTAGAGGCATTTGCCCTGGAGAGGCCTTTGGCCTGGAGAAGCATGTGGCTGGTTAAGCTTTCAGGCTTCTAGCAGCAGTTCAGCTGAGACCCATTCTGGATGAGGGCTCGGGGCATCCAGTCTGAGGAAACAAGACCAGCTGAGGATTCAGCGAGGTGAGATAGCTGTGGCTTATTCTGTCTCTCTGACCTTCCAGTGTTCACCCCAATACCTGGCCTCAGGTTTGATTTTATTAATAAGACCTTCTAAGATTCATGCTACATTCAAACTCTTTCCAGATTATAGATAATATATAAAATACTGAGGGAACTATTTGATAGACACCTTTTCCAAACATGTGAAAATATATGTATTAGTAATTCAATGATTTTAATTATACTCTTACTAATTAGTGGCTTCTCTGTTCACAGTCTTATTATTATTTAATGATATGTTCTTAATTTTAATAATGCTAAAGTCTTCATTTTCTTGCCTCATAGTCAATATCATTTTAAGAAAAATTTGTTAACTCACACCAGTGTGGACAGTCTTCTGTTTACATTTTACTATCTTATTGCCATCCACATTTAGATTTCAAACCCGCTGGAAATATTTTTGTACATGGATCAAGGTATGAATTTTTTTATTTCCATAATAAGCCACTGGTTTTGGAATTTTCTTAAAAACTCAAAATTAATCAACTGAATGGTAGTACAATCTAATTTTATATTGTTAGGATTGAATATTTTATTTAATTTTTCTTCATTTCCTCTCAGTTAATAAAGATTAATGTAGTAAATCAATGTAATGGATGCATAAAATGCACCTATATGTTCCAGGACAAGATATTGTTCCATTATCATTGCTGACCACTGCAGCCATCCCATGAATATAACATAAAGGAAGAATTCCTTTTGCCTAGTACCTGGATGATACAGTCCCTAACACTGTGGTAACAACGGAAGCAAAGACACAGAGGAAAGATGAAACAGTAGACATAAAAATAGGGTCTGATGCTCTAGCTCAGTTAGTAGAGTCCTTGCCTAGCAAGCAGAGATCTCTAGGTTCTATAAGATAAACTCATCATAGTAGTGTATGCCTGCAATCCCAGTACTCAGCAGACAGGACAATCAGAAGTCCAGTGTCACCTTTGTTTGACTATGCAGTTAGTTAACGACCACCTGGGACTATACAAGACTCTGTCTCTAAACAAAGGAAAGTAAAATAAAAATTAGCCACTAAATATAGTTCTTTGACTTTTTTTTGACAAAGGCACAAAAATAACTCAAAAGATAAGAGTGTTTGAAATGAATGGTGCTGGAGCAATTTGGACACAGAGAATCTAAAACAAACTATGATGTGATTCAAATGTTTAAAAACAAACAAACAAACAAAAATCTCAAATTGAATGTAGTAAATGTGTAAAGTAAAATTAAAATGGAAAATCAAACTGAATGTTATAAGTATATAAAACAAAATAATAAGGTGTCCAGAAGAAAAACAGCAGGAGAAAGTCTAAAATGTTTGGCTAGGTAAAAATGCCCAGATTTCTTGGCAAACCATGACCTATTACTGAAAAAGGAGATTAATCAATTTGTATTAAATTTTTGAAAATTTTGTGCAACGAATTTTGACTTTCTCCAACTTCTCCCAGATCCACACCCTTCTCTACTTAACCAACTTTGTGCCCACTTTCCTCCACTCCATGTTCTGGGATGTGTGGCAAATTATTGATTGTAGCATTCTTAGGGAAAAGTGACTCTCCAGGTGCCAGAAGGTATCAATTATTAATAGTGCCTTGATGGAATTGATGTCCACCTCCCCTGTCCATGCTGGGATTGTTCTGGCCTGAGCTTGCATAGTGCTTGTGAGCAGTTCAGCCTGTCAAATTTTTTTAAAAAAATTAAAAGGCAATTAATGGAAAGGATAAACTTATTTGTAAACCACTTTCAACAAACAAAAATATCATTTAGAATATTTTGAAGGTATTGTTAAAAAACAGACAAAAATCCTGTTACCTAGTGAGTAAAAGGCACAATAAACTTTTCCTTGAAAAGTGTATACGGTTCTTTAAATACTAACATGAACCATATTTGACACCCTTAGCTATTAGGGAAATGTGACACAGAATCCCAGCAAGATAACACCATTTTTAACAGAATGGCTGAAATGATGTACAGTTACTTTGGGCGGGCAACCTCATGCGTAAGTTGCTGGAGGAACACAGTGGTCCATTGTTCTGTGGACCAACCTGACAGTTTGCTGCAAGCTTAGTCTTCCATAACATCCCAACCAGCAACTATGCTTGGTGTCAGACTTGGATAAGTGGAGACCTGCATTCTTGTGAAACCTAAACGTGAATGTTGGTGACACTTTCATTCTGAATAGCTCCAAACTAGAGATTACTCAGTGCATTAATGGGTAAATAATCAATTGAACTTTAAAAATATCTTGTCATGGATCATTACTCAGGAATGGAAACAGTTGTCTTATTGATATACATCACCTTGGTTAGTATAACTATTCCATGAGGAAGAAGTCAATATGAAAATGTTACATGTGGGATTCCATTTGTCTAAGTGCTGACATAATAAGGTGTAGGAAGAAATATCATTATAGGCTGTGTTGCTAAGGAAGAGGTGTAGAAGACAAGAGAGTGGGCCTGGCCACAAAAGGGCCATTTAGTGCTTCAAATGTTACGAGTACTAGCTACACTGTTATATGTATTGTAAAAATGGAAGTAAGGTTTCTCAGGGCAGATCCATTTCAGTAATAGTTAGGGAATGTAACGTTTACTTAAGATGTATTAGTATTAATAAAAACTTGGGAATCAGAAATTGAGATTAAAAACCTGATAAATCCAAGGAACAGTGTAGGGGTGATCAGCAGACCCTGTTCTCCATGTTTTCCTGTCCCATCAACCCCAGGATCCCCCTCAGCCACCCCTTCTCTCTTTTGTCTCTCATTCTCCAACTTCATCTAACAACTATGTAACAACTCTAACAACTCTATGGCTAATTTCAGTCTGCCAATTGCTGACTCCATCCTTGATTCAAGGTGGCTTTACTGGCACCATGAAGTGGCAGTGTGAACAATTCTCCTGAAACATTTATCCCTTTTTGTCTGAATAAAAAAGGAAGGCCTTTAACTCTAACATATTGAAATCATATACAATAAGAACAATTATCAAGTAAGAAATGCATTTACAATATCCAGTTCATTAGTATTTGACAAATTCAAAGAAAATAATCTGTTATCTATCCTATCTCAGTAAGTCCAATGTTTTGTGCCTGATTTACTTTCTGTCAAAGCTATAAAACTGTAACTATAAGTATGCAATCTTCAGAGACCAGAGAAGGATATAATATTACTTGAGTAAATGGGAAGTTCAGATCAAGTAACTTCCAAAACTAAGAAATCACAGAGACATTTGGCTGCCTGGATAGTCACCCAAGGCTCCTTTGCAACATTTAGGCATCCATGTTTGACTTAGGGGCCTAGAATATCTGACAGACTTTTTTATGAAGCAGGAATTTTGAAGGACTGTCCTACCTTGTTTTGGCAAAGTTTGGCAGTTTCTTTCTTTTGTGTCCTAATTGTTCAGTTTGGACAGATTCTGTCAGCAGTTGAGGCAAGGGGAGTTTCTTTACCCAGTGACTAACCTTGTCACATATGAAAGAAGACTCCATATGAAGGTTCTTCAATGCCTGTCATTCTCTTTTAAAGTAAATTGGTGCTACCAGGAGCAGACATGTCTCATCATCATGAAAATACTTATGTTATTAAAACATTTTAATATCATATTCTGTAGGTCTCTGAAGTGTTTGAAGACCATCTATCTATTTAAAATATGTCTCTGTTTGACCTTGAAAACATACCTAACAAGAGTATAAGTTTGATTGTTATAGATGATTAACTACTAACCTGTATTTCTTTATTATCCTAAATAGCTTTCAAAGACTAGAACTTTACATTTTCAAATGAGCTGTATAGGTAAAATACCTTAAACAAGAAATGAAAACATATAATGCAATATAACAAAAATAACCTTATGTTTGTATCTATATAAAAAATTACCTTAAAGTAAAGTAGAAACATATGTACAGTATAACAAAATAACCTTAAATTTGTATAAATATACAAAATCCATACCAGTGTAAAATATTTGAGACTAATAGTTGCTTTTTTAGTGTGAAAGTAGATTCATTAATCTTCCCTTTTATCCTGTCATTTCTATATCCTCCTATTTTCTTTTCAGAGTGAGATCCCTGAATCTAATTTCCTTTGCTTAGTTTCCTCACAGACCATGACCCATAACAATTTGTAATCAAACCCCCTAAATGATGACAAACATCCATCGAATGACCAAAAATACCCACCCACCTCTTGGAATGTGGGCATCATGTTCCTAAAATTACTTCCTGCCATGTGGCAGAGACGGCACCTTTTGGGGACCCTGAAAAAATTGAGATAAAGATCAAGTCCTGGGTGAGCTAGCTATGGTCCAGCCTCAGAATGATGGGAAAGTGCAACGTTTATCTGAAGTTCTGGTTGGAGTAGGATATGACCCTGGACCATCTGAGCTAACTGCCTTGAAATTGACCTGAGGAGTTTGTGGTCCAAAGCTGATCTTTGGGTGGTATTTTTCGTATTAGTGATGTTACCAGAATCCAAGTAGATTCCTCTTTGTGGGGCACCAACATCCTTTCGGAGACTTCAAAGGTTGCCTTTAGGAATGGTCATGGTTCATTGCAGAAAACTTAAACATTTTAAATGTCATATATAGCAGATATCAGAGAGGTTATAGGGCCGTAATCTATTGAGTACATCTGGAGCACACAACATTAATTCCTAATTACTTGCTTCAGACTCAAACCAAAAATACCATACAGGAATCTAGATGAAGCCTATTTCTAGAAATTGCTAGTACTCTATATGACCATTAATATCACAACAGAAATTTTAAGTATAAATATATCAATGCTATAAATTTTGAGATAATATTTATACCTTAAGAAAAGTTTTAAAGAGTCAAATAAAAGAAAGAATTATGAGATTAGTGGCAATTGAATAGTCCTTTAATTTTGGTTTTCTTCTGTCTCATATCAGGTGGTTCTTCCGACATGAGACAGAGACCATAAATTTTCCTCTAACAAGCATGCTTAGGTTTAGGGAAGGAAAGAGTCATGCTCTAACTCCAAAGCCAGCTTTAAATTTTAAATGAGTTAGGACTACAAAAAGACCATTTGTGTTATAAGGGTTTAGAGAACAGTAGAAACAAGCATTTGGGGAGATTTATGAATTTTTTTCTTGTTAGAAATGTATTATATCATTAAGTCAATTTATTCTTTGTCTTGGGAAATTTTCTCTGGATGATTTGTCCATTTTCAGATGTTTTATTTGTCCAGTGGTCTTCAGATTCTTTAGTTGGATGCTTTAATTCTCCTGGAAAGACAAAAACAAAACCTGCCCAACCTTAACTTTGGTAATTTTCCCTTTTTTGGCAAGTTATGTATGATCAAATAAAAGACATCTGTCAGTCTTATAAGTTAATTTAGATGGAATGGGCATGTGGTTAATGAACTATCACCTCTCCTAATCAAGAGGTCACTTCTGTTTGAGTCTTTATCAATCTTGATGGTATCCATAGCTTTCCTTTTTTCTGTGGAAACAAAAGCAAATGTAATACGTATCCTGGTTTTCCACTCTGAGGTCAAAACATCTTTGAAGTACACAGATAGTTTTAATTCAGTAGTTTTTTCCATTAACCAATGTCTCTCCACAGCCGTTGTTCCTTTCTCATTAGCATTAAAAAATTTAAAGTTAATAAAACATTGTGCAATCTATCTATGGGAGTCTTTATTACTCCTTTCTGTTCATTAAGTATATCTTTTAAAGTGTGATTAGATCTTTCTATAACTTCTTGTCCTGTAGGATTATGTGATATACCTGTAATATGCTTTATATTGTAATATGCAAAAAAACTGTTTCATTTTATTAGAAACATATGCTGGAGCACTGTCAGTCTTAATTTGTACAGATATCCCTATGATGCTCATAAAATCTAATAAATGTGTAATTACAGAATCAACCTTTTCAGAAGTCAAAGCAGTTGTGTGTTGAAATCCTGGGTGAGTATGTATGGTATGGTACACATGCTTTAATTTTCCAAACTCTGCAAAATGAAATACATCCATTTGCCAAATTTTATTTCTTTGAGTGCCGTTGAAAGACCACCAGCTGTTGTGTCCTGTTTTTGTACAATCTAAACAGTCTATGAATGTTCTTGATAGTACCTTTTAATATTTCTCTCAGAAGCATTCTTTATTCTATAACTTTGTTTCTGAGATCGGAGGAATGTTAATCTGTGTTTTCTACTGCTACAACAAATCGTGTCCCCATAAATTCATTGCTATATTAGCCACATACATTTTTAATTTTCCTTTCTGTTCTTCTGTCCCTATACACTCTACCCCTCTTGCACTTTGTTTTACCTGAGATAACGCTCCAATCCCAAGAAGCTGAACATTTGCTTCCTATAGAGGTCAATGTGGATGGCAAGATTTTGGTGAAATTATTGTTACATCTGTAACTTTATTTACCAAAACCTCAGTTTTTAATCCCATTTATATGCATTTTTAGCTTTGGTCTTTGATCATTTATAGAAGATTGCCAAAATACTTATTTTCTGGTTCTGCTGAACCTTTTTTTTGTCTATGGAAGTTATTCTGTCTTTGGTCACATCCAGAGCAGTGTGGTTTTAACAACAGGTATTAAGTCTTTTAATTGCTCTGTGGATGAGTTTCTCCAATGTTGATAGGGAATGACTGAGCCAAATTTGATATTGGGGCCTATGGGAAGCCCATCAGGGCACTTTCCAGTGGCCAAGGTTTGTCTTGCCTGTCCCTTGTTGATCTGCATTCATTAGTCCAATGCTGGCCTTTGTCACACCTTCTGCATGCTCCAGAATGCATGGGGTCTTCTCTTTAGATTGTCTCTAGAAAAAACATTGTTTCTAGGAACACCTTGACTACAATCGCTTCTCAAATGACCTTGTTTAACACAATTAAAACATCTGGCATTTTTAATTTTTCTTAAAATTTCTAGAAATTACTTCTCCTATCAAAGGGGCATCATAAGCATGAGATCCAATTTCAGCTATATTTCTAATCCATTCATCTATTGGAGCTGATCTTGCCTTTAAAGGCCTAATGACAGTTTTGCATTCTCAATTAACATTTTAAAAAGCCAAAGATTCAATTAATATTTGTCTATCTTCTAGATCTGATATCATTCTATTTACATCTGAAGTCAATCTTTGTAAAAATTCAGTGAAAGCTTCTTTTGGGCCTTGTTAAACTTTAGTAAATGACTCCGTGCTCTTTCCCTATTCTTCAACAACAGAGCACCAAGGTGTGATCATTAAATCTAAACTGTCTTTGTAAATCAGTATACAATCCTGCACCAAGATGCTGATCTTGGGAAATTTCTGTATCTCTAGCCCTTCCTTGTTGTTCTATGTTCCTAGCTTCTTCTTTCCACCACATTTTCCCACTGTAACTGAAGGCCAGCTTCCAGAATTGCTGTAGCTAAATCTTTCCAGTCTTGTGGAATAATTCTGTTCTGAGTTGTCCATGAATTTAATATCTCTTTCACATATATATTCATATAGGGTGAATGTATACCATATGAAACAACTTCTTTAAATCTCTTCAAATCTAAAACTTCTACAGGATTCCAGTCAACTTCTGCTTAGCCTTAGGGATGCCTATCATCTGGTGTTCATTCTTGTATCATAATTGTATAAACTAAAGTTAGTTTTCTAATAAACCACTCCTCTTGGGCCACTCCTCTTCAATTTCATAATGCAATGGCATGGTAGGTTCTGCTCTGAATTCCTCTGTGTCTGAACATTTTTCTTACTTTCAGTAGTAAGGCTTTTTATGCTTGTAACTAATCAGTCAATTTTTTTTATCATTTTCACCAGTCTTTCTAAGGCTTGTACCTTATCAGTAGTAAGTCTTTCTAAAACTTGTATCTTATCAATAGTAATTCTTTCTAAATTTTGTATCTTATTTGTCAAATTTTCATATTTGGCACATTTATCAAACAACTTTTAGGGTAAAATATGAATTACCAAACTGATAGTAATTAAAATCAGGATTTTATCAATCCCAGCTAAGTGGTTTATCTCCTCATTTATTTTTCTTTTTTCCATTTGTAAGCACTAAACAGGATCCTAGCTCCCTGCATTATGGTATTTCCAATTCTTAACATGGGAAAGATCCCCCCCTTTTTTTAAACCTAATTCTGCTTTTAAAAGTTCACAGGGATCTCACCAGATCTGATGACTTTTCACTTTGTCTACACCGGTGACTACAGCAGTGGCAGAACTGGGAGTGGGGATAGCCAGCTTTAGCTGTGGCACTGTTGTGGGGCAGCAGGGTGCTCAGGAAGCAAGACCAGTGTGGTATGTGCTGGAATTACAGTTAGTTTCCACCATGCTACACTTGTGTAGCCAAGTGCTGAGCATGTGTGGCCATGGCAGCAGTAGTAGAAGTCCAAGCAGGGGTCAAGTTGGCCAAGCTGGACTAGATTGGCAACCCCTGGGAGGGGGTCCAGGGAAATTCCATGTGGCAGGAAGTGAGGGCACAGGTCCGTGGTGGGTAGCTAACCCCAGAGGCATTTGAGGCTGGGGGTGGGTAGCAGATGCAGGCTTCTGTAGAAAGACTGAAAGGGAAAAAACCCAGTCTTGTACCAAGGGCCTGTGGGGAGGAAGAGAAAGCCAACCACAGCTGCAGTGGCAGCGGTAGAGAGGTGGCAGGTTCCTTGCCTTGGTGTGGTTTAATATGCTACATATTGGATGTCAGATATAACATTTACCTAAATTGTGCTAGTATTAATAAAAACTTGAGAGTTAGAAATTGAGATAAAACCTGATAAATACAAAGAACAGTGGAAGGGCAATCAGCTGACCCTACTCTCCACGTTTTCCAACTCCACCCATCCTGGAAGTCCCCCTCATACCTTCCTTCTCTCTTCCTGTTCCTCTCTATCCAACTTCCTTAGTTCTCCAACAACTACATGGCTGATACTAGTCTTCCAATCACTGACTCCGTCCTTGATTCAAGGTAGTTTTATTGGCACCATGGAGTGGCAGTGTGAACAATTCTCCCACAAAAAGGGGACATTTGAGTCTCTCTATTATTTATTATAGTTGTATGTAAATATTTTTAAAATTCATTAAGAAGAAAATCAAGTGTAGCTGAGTGTGGGTTTCACAAGAGTAATCACGGTTCATGAGGGTGATCCCAGCTTTAGGGGAGAGGCAGGAAGATGGTGAGTGTGAGCCTAGCAAGGGCTAGAGAGAGACTCTACTGAAAGGGAGGCAGTGGGGGAGAAAATAATGGAAGAAGAAAGAAAAGAAGGCCACGAGAGAAGAATGAAAGAAAAAGGGAAGAGAATGGCTCAGACTCTAGAAACGGAAAGAAGGAACAATAAAGTAGATTATTCAATAGTGGAAAGAGTGCCAATGGGTGAGGTGGGAGGGATGGGGAATTGGGATGTGGAGTGAATAAAATTCATTATATAAATATATGAAACTGTTAAACAATAAAATGAAAAGAATTGAATATAGATCACCTCTTAGCTCAAAGATCAGTAAGAAAATGAGGTTACAAAGAGGAAGAGTTCTAAAAATAGTGACAAAGTACATTGCCTAGATTAGCATTTTATTTACCAAATCACAAACCATAAAAAAAAGATACAAGAAGTTTAGCACAAGCTAACATGCAGTTGATATTTACAAAATGTGTATAGATTTATAGCAGCTGGTGCCTGGAAAGAAGTTGCTTTCCATTTTTATCAATCTTGATCCTGCTGAGTCATAGAAGTTCAGCTCTAAGAATTCCAGTTAGAGAGAAGAGTTCATAATCAGCCACTTCAGTCCTAAGACTTTATTGTGTTCCCTGTGCCCAAGGAGGAAACAAAATGTTACCCCTATGCCCAACAAAGAAATAAAATGCTATCCGTATGCCCAATGAGGAGACAAAATAACTTTCATAATAGAATTTGAATTTTATGTAAAGTATAGAATTATTGGTGTATGTCAACTTTTGGATACAAAGTTCACAAAAGCATTAAAGCATTGTTGTGTATCAACATCAACATCTAAATATTTTCATCATGCATTTTTTTTTATTATTGGCTCCAATTCTGTGTTGATGGTGCCACTATAATAATGAAGAGACTAATTAATGTATTTGCACCTGAACCTCCTTTAAACAATATCAGGGTGACAATGGAGAGTAAATTGAATTGACAGGCTCCTGTTAATCATAATTATGTAAAAGTACCATCCAGAATAAATTAATGTTGGATATCATACTGTTTTATGAAACTTGGAACTCAGAAGAACATATCAAAGATAAAAACTATCATGCCTCATGGAGGGGTTTTCTTGCTTATTCACTTTGAAAGTGAAAAGAAAGAATAGGTTATACAGAGAGAAACATTACTCATGGATCATCCAATACCATGAAGTCTAATAATGTCTGATCGTATGTGTTCGTATGTGATTGACAGTAACTTCATTCAGGCTTTTTTCCCCCTTAGTGATTTAAAGATTCATGGTGGTGAATTTCTTCACATACATTGCTTATTTCCACACTGAGGAAAGCATGGTTACATAAGTGGTGATATAAAAGAATCTGTAATGAATTAATGGAAAACAAGCATGATTATTTTGCGTAATGCATCTCCTATCTTCTGTAACAGGCAGAGACTTCACTTAAACTAAAGAACATTGGGGGGCTAGGGAGAGAACTCAGTGGTTAGGAGAGATTGCTGTGCAAGCATCAGGAATTAGGATCCATGTAAAGAGAGTTATCTGTGTGCACCTGTGACTCCAGTGCTATAGACAACAGGGACAAGAGGATTTGGGGGGCTGGATGGCCACCAGCCTAGACATTAGCCTCGATGGCCACTAGCCTAGACACTAGCCTCGATGGCCACCAGCCTAGACACTAGCCTTGATGGCCACTAGCTCCAGATTTAGTGAGAGTCATTGTCTCAATGAAATAAAGTGGAGAGTGATAGCAGAACACCTGTATCCTCCCCTGGCTGCCTCCATGCATGTGAAGAAATGGGCACACACATCAGCACATATGTGTGCACATACAGCACATTCACAAATAGAAAATAGTGATAAAAGATAGTATTTATAAGTAATATAAAATAGTATTTTAAGTTACATTTGTGTGTGAGTGTGTACACACGCGCGCATGCGCATGCGTGCGCTTGCACGTGTTTGCACAATGTGTGCTGTGTTGGTATATCATAATGCAAATGTAGAGCTCAGAGAACAACTAGAAGAGTCTATTCTCTCCTTCCACTATGTTAGTCCTGAGAATAAAACTCAGGTCTCCAGACTCAAGAGCAGGTGTCTTCAGCTGCTGAGCCATCTCACTGGGTCCTGACATTATTTTTTAAATATTATTCAAATATAGGAGGTTGGATAATAGTGCTGTGTTAGCTTGCTTGCTTAGCATTTACACAGTATGGAATATACATGCGTAACATGTATATGCACATGTATATTTGTGTCTATGCATATGTATATACTATTTTACAAATATTCATATTGATGTATAATAAATACATATATAGTGCTGCATGTTGTATCATAACTTGTGCATAGGCATGCATGTCTTTATGCCTGAATACATTCATACATATAATAAACTTGCCACAAACCTCAAAGAGAAAGCATTAAAAGTCACAAAAAAATCAAACTTTGATGTTTATTATATCTACGTGTATGTAAATCAGCCATCTTAAAACATAAACTCTATTTGAATAAATCCAATTTCTCATTAGTAAATTCAGACAACCTTTCTCATATCTATATTTTGCTATTTATTTATTTATATTTCTAATGACTGATTCTTTGCTTTTCACTATGATTTCAGGGTGACTTATTTCTGTCCATGCTCTGAGATAACTCTATTATCTCTAACTTGACTTTATCTTGCACATCCTATATTTCACATGTATTGCACAGGTGAAGAGTTGTGAATTCCTGGTCTGAGGAATTAGCTACTGAGGAGTTTCTGTCTCACTCTCTTATGCAGTTTAATTGGAAGTTAGGAAGGAAAAGACTAATTTATGTATTTTTGCTGTTGGAAATGTGTTGTTGAGAAAATTCTGACAAACTAAAGATTCTACTGAAGTCCAACAGGGTGAACCAATGAGACGTTTTGTGGTTACTCATAAGTGGGGGGAGGCTAATTAACAGGAGTATAGGTAAAGGGTTCTTACAGGATAAGGAAGAATTCAGAGGCAGCTGCATTGCTTAAAATCCTGCCCACGTACCAGATACCATGCATGAAATTTGAACCTAGACTCTTCTTGCATAACTGCAGGCAGTTGGACAAGTTGGAGAATCTCCTCCAGAAACTGGGCTGTGAGTCCTATCCCCAGCAGGTGTTCCCTGGTTCTATAACCCTGTGGATGGGCCTGATGAATTTGAAGTTTCAGCTTCCTAGATATATAAAGTGCATTTACTTCCTGAATCTCAGGACCCCCCTTCTTGCCTCCTGTAGAAAATGTTTTACTTTTGAGGAAACTACAATACAACATTTTAATTGGTCTTTCTCTCACTCATTCTGTCAGTTTTCTGAACGTGTATTTTAGGAGTTGTCAAAGAACACTGGAGTTTTCCAATTGCTGTATCTTTCCCTCATCTCTTTTCATGTCTTTAGGCCCTAGAAACTACAGGTCATGTAGCACGTTATGAGAAAACTTTTTTGAAATTAGAACATGGGTTAAAGGAATTTGACACTTTCTTACTCTGTTTCAACTTGAAAACCTAAAATTTACCAAAAAGGAGGTAAGTGTTTGGTTGCAAAGAAAATAAATCAGTTCCTCTTTAGAAAGTTATTATAGTGCTGTAGTTAAGGAACAATAGAAACCAGAGACGAAGATTGTTAGGAATTTGGGGAAGAAATTGGGGCTCCAGAGACAGTTTAGTGAGTAGGAATGAGCATGAATCCCTTCCCCAGTATATCTGAAAATAGGACTTGTCTGTGTGCCTGTAACTCCAGTGCAGGGAGGCAGAATCAAGGGAAATCCCTTTGACCAGCCTGCCTAGCCAAAATGATGAGCTTCTCATTCAATGAGAAACTTGCCTCAAGAAAACAAGAGTGATAGAGGAAAATACCCAACGTCATTCTCAGACTGGTTCCACAAGTATGGAGGCAAGCACTAGAACATTCATTTGAATGTATCACACACACAAACACACCCATCTACATACTCACACACATCACACTCATACATACACCACATAATACACATCCATCATACTCCCACATACTATACACACACACACACACACACACACACACACACACACATATCCATTCATTAACAACTTGTTAGTAAAAACTGCAAAGTAAACTACAAAGTAAACTCTCAGTGACAAGTATTCTGATAAGAGTCACACTTGGCAAAGACTTGGTCAGCTTAATTGGTGACTGACAATAGCTGTAGGTTGTAAAAAAGTTCTGACTATCTCTTAAAGGGATAGCTACAAGGGTTACAAGGGAAGAAATTAAACTAACGAGAGATTTAAGGAAAAGGCAAAGACTACATGTATTATTTTATGTGGTTAATAATATACAGACATGGTTAGTCAGTTAACAGCCTTTTTCTGTTAGTCATCTGAATCTCAGGACCTATACATAATTAGTCTACTGAGCCTAAAATCTTGCATTAAAAACTGATGTGGAAATAAATATAGAGCGTTAATTGTTATTTGAATCAGAGTGAGAAGATGCTGGCAGAAGAAGCTTAGGGCAACAAAGGTGCTATTGATCTCTTGAAGGACTAAGATATACCAAGGCCAGACACCCGCACTATCACTTCTGGTTCACTGTAATTCTTCTGAAGGTTTTGATCCTACAAAGCCAGGCACCTGCAGTTATGCTCTGTGAAAGTTCCAAGAGGACATTTTGGTCAATGTTTACCTTGTCAGTGGCTAAGGATGGAGAACAAGACTTCTAAGTGTTTACAGTCCACAGGGAACAATAGACCTAGTGTGAAGCATGTTTTAGTATGTGTCTATTCATAAAACATTTTACAATTAAATAAGAAGCCATCTTCTAGGCTATCTACAATTATGTGTGACCATAATATTGAGATGCAATCATGAGATTACATGTATACATAACAAGGAAATGCACGGTAAATGGAGAGATATCATAGCTGTTATTGCACAAAAAGTTTACAACAAGAAATAACCAATTCAGGGTTGGGGATTTAGCTCAGTGGTAGAGTGTTTGCCTAGCAAGCACAAGGCCCTGGGTTCAATCCTCAGCTCCAAAAAAAAAAAAATAAAGGAGAGAGGGCTAGAATTGCCTGGCGGTGGTGGCGCACGCCTTTAATCCCAGCACTCGGGAGGCAGAGCCAGGCAGATCTCTGTGAGTTCAAGGCCAGCCTGGGCTACCAAGTGAGTTCCAGGAAAGGCGCAAAGCTATACAGAGAAACCCTGTCTCAAAAAACCAAAAAAAAAAAAAAAAAGAAATAACCAATTCATTCAAAAAGCAGTAATTCCATAATGCCTTATGATGGTTTTCTCCAACAGAACCCTTAGTTCTGATAGGTTGACCTTCTGAATTCTAGTCATCACCTGCTGTATATTCCATGGTCTTTTGCTACCAGCAGCTCTCAATAATTTTAATATAGGTTTAAGCACAAAGGCTAAGAGAAAAAGAGGTGCTCAAAAAGAGGTAAGACATACCTGAGAATATGGAAACTGGTTTCTCAAAGAGTCACAGAAAGTAAGACACATGCAAATGTGGGTATAGGCTTCTCAAGGGAGATTCACACAGAATTGTCTTAGTATTTGCCCAAAATACCATTTTGATGGCTTTAAAGTTACATCTCAAAATGTTGCTGAGAAACATTTTCTTTTCTGTTTTATCTTCTGTTAAGTGAGATGGCTCTATTGAAATATAATCAGAAAAAAATGAAACCAAGGAACAAGAGCAATCAGAATGGGTTTAGCATTGTCCTTTCCCTGTAAATGTGGTTCCTGCTGAGACTTCTAGAACATTGAAGGTTATGGCTGCAAGGGTAGAAAGGCCTGAAGTAGCAGTTAATGTCAGCAAATAACAACAGATCAGATTGTAAACCTCCATTTTAGATGAACTGTAACTTCTAATAGCTACAATACTTTGTTTTCCAGAGCTAAAGTGTTGGAGACTGACCCAGGACTGTTTGACTCAGGAATGTTATGTTTGGAATTTCCTGCTTGGAGTCTTACAAAACAAGATGTCCTTGGCTAACTGCAAGTCTTGCAAAAACAGGATGACCTTGGCCTAACCACAAACATGTACGATTAGATAAGGCCTCATACAGTAATCAACCAGCTGCAGGAGCCTGGGGCCAAAGAGACCTCACCCCAACCACTCTTACTTCTTCTGAAAATTTTCCACTCTCCTTTCTCTGCTCCCCCTCCCTGCCTGAAGCCCTGCATATAAGCCTCAACACCCAGTCAATAAAGGAAGCCTTGACACGACTCAGACTGACTCTGTCTTTCTTTAATGCACCTGGTTCCCTTTCCCTCTCGCCCCCATTGGCTTTCAGGTGGTTCCCTCCTCGAGACCCACGAATAACCTGGCCTGCTGGACGGGTCACTAAAGTGAGTTGTTTCTCTGGATTTTTAATTTCTGTAGTCTGTGGACCCTAAGTTGGATGACAGGAAAGATGTTTATCAATCATTTCCCATTCTTTCACTGACTATTCCCAGGTTACCTCTAACAGTGGCCAACTCTGGGCCAAAAGGGGAATTTTCACCCTCCTTCCTACCTTTCTCTGTCTCCCCTCTAATTCCTCCAACTTGTTAGCAGATTGTGGGCTCTAATTCCTACAGAATCTTCTGCAGGATTTTCCACAACAAAAGCCTGTGACATCAGTAATTGTCACCTTCTGTGTCCTTCCTTCTCCCCTACCTTCCAATACATTGCTCAGTGTATAGCTCTTCTGCAGAGAGGATTCAACTGGGCTCCAGTGTGAGGAACGTGTTTCCCTCCTCATGTCCCCAGGACTTCTCAGGTCTTTAGCAGAAAACCCCAGTTGTGTAATTCCTATATGCATTTTTGTACAGTGTCTGAGTGTCAGTGCAGTGATGATGGCTGTGATGATGGCTTCAGCTGACGATCAATATGGGAACTGTCTTCAAAGTGGTTGTCATATAGGACCTATGCTCTAAAAGACTGCAATCCCTATATTTAAAGGAATCTGTGTTGGAAACTTCATGCCATTACTAACAGCAGCCTTCAAAATTCCTTTAATCCTTTAGGGACTTCACTTAGATAAAAATCAGATCCTTGGTTTCAATGAGAACAGAATCTCAGGACAAGCCAACATGAAACTGAGTTGGTCATTATGAAATATTAAATATAGATTATAAACAAGAAGGTTAAGAGAAAAAAGAACTCTTGAGAATAAATAAGA
This sequence comes from Peromyscus nudipes, assembly GCA_902168325.1. Taxonomy (NCBI): domain Eukaryota; kingdom Metazoa; phylum Chordata; class Mammalia; order Rodentia; family Cricetidae; genus Peromyscus; species Peromyscus nudipes. The sequence goes on from CABHPH010159749.1 coordinate 27,952, forward strand.
CAATCTGGGAACATGGCTTTTAACTTCTCTAAGACAGTCAAACTTCATTGCCTTTACAATTGTTCCAGATATCATTTTAGTGGGTTTTGAGGTTACTGTCTTCAGTGGATTACTAAATGCCACAAAGGTGAGTAGTTATAGGAACATGCATACATTGGCTACATCACTGAAGAGAATGTCTCTGTCCTGTCAACCATTAACTGCATATAAGTTTTCAGGGAGGGATAGGGTCCCTTAAGCTATCTCCCCTGTTCAGGACAGGGTACAGATGGCCTAATTTTATGCAGATCTTGTGAAGATAATTAAGAATGAATTTAGTTAAAGAGTGCAACAGGCACAGGTAATTCTTATGAAAACACTTTAGGTTATTAATATACTTTTTCAAATATTTATTATGAAAGTATATATGGTAATTCAATCTAAGTATAGTACAACATTTTTCATAATCCCTAATTGATTTTTATCAACATTTTATGCAACCGTTTGGTCAATTTAAGATGATACATCATCATTGAACTATTATGGTATAACTTTATGACAAATTTGGAATGATTGAAATAATTCTTCCATGTATCACTTATCATTCTGAGAAATTTTTATCCATTTCAGAATTTAATATGTGAGTCTCTCTGGATAAAAGGATTCATTCTTATAAATGAAAAATCAAAAGTTCAAAGGAATAAATTAGCCAAAACCTACTGTGGTGGTTTTAGTTAGAATCCCCATAGGCTCATATATTTGTATATTTGTTTATCAGATAATGGAATTGTTTGGGAAGGATTAGAATGTATGGCCATGTTGGAGTTGGAATAGGTATATCCTTGTTTGAGGAAGTGTGGAGGCCCACAAAGGTTCCTAGTGAGATCGGAACTTGCTTTATCCAGCAAAGCTGCATTAGAGGATTGTTTGACCATGTGTGTGGTTACTAGGTAAATGGGAGGTTTGAAATTCGCTGTACTAGAGGGATGTCTTTTGCTCCACCCCTTGGCATTCCTTTAAAAGGCCCTTTAGAAGAGACAGTGGATAAGGATCCAGGCCCTCCTGAGGCTATCCTGTGTTTCTATCTGTCTCTGTTCCCTCTATATTTCTATCTAAACCTCTTATCCCTTTCTCCCCAAGAGTACCCTGGGGAAAAAGTGGGAGTTGGTCTCCCAGAAGGAAGTGTTCTCAGGGAGTAGATTTTGAGATTTCAAAACCCCATACTAGGCCCAGTCTCTCTCTCTCTCTGCCTGATGCCTCTGAATTGAATGAAAAGCTCTCTGCTGCCATCCTAGCACCATGCTTGTCTGCTTCCATACATGGCAATCATGGACTAACCCTCTAAAATAGTAAGCAAATCCTCAATAAATGCTTTATTAATAAAAATGGACTTGGTTTGGCATCTCTTCATAGCAATAAAACAGTAACTAAGACAGAATTTATACCAGAAATGAGGTGCTGCTATGATGGGCCTGACCGTGCTGATTATTGGAGAAAGATGGAAGACTTTGGGACTTTGATTAGGAAATTGGTTGAATGTTGTAAGATTTAATGGGACATTTTGGTAGTAGCATGGAAGACAGCAGTACTGAGATTAATGTAGACTATGGTGGCAAAGTTCAAGTTTCAAAGGGGAAGAATATTATTGGCTAGCCTAGAGAACATTCTTTCAATATCTTTGCAAAGAATGTTGCTGCTTTTTGCCTTTGTCCTAAGAATTGCCTAAGACTAAATTGAAAAGTTTTGTATTAGTGGCATTTGCAGAGATTTCAAGACAGCCTAATATTGACTATGTAATATGGTTATTAGTGATGGCTCCTGTGAAGATCTACAATGAAAAAGAACAAGGGAGGCAAAAAGAAATACAAAATACAGTTTGAGAAGAAAAGCAACACTAGAAAATGTAATATTGAAAACAAATCTTCTGCTCAAGAGATGAAGATTTTAAAGAAAAGCCTAATGCTAAGTAAAATAAATTGCATAGTAACTTCAGAGCAAATCCCTACCCAGTTAATCCTGTAACATGTGAAGGGAAAAGGTTTGAGGGACTTCTTAGGCCTAAACAACAAAAGAAATATTATGCAAATGTAATTCAGGGAAGGGATTGGGTTTCAGTCCCAGCACACAGAAGAATTTGGCAGCTTTGGTCATGTGTGTTGTATATTTTGTTTGTGTTCTCACAAGTAAAGTTTGCCTGGAGATCAGAGTGTGGAGCTAGCCACTTGTTAACCATAGAGGTCAGACAGTGGTGGCACACACCTTTAATCCCAGCACTTGGGAGGAGAAAGCAGGAAGATCAGGAGTTCAAGGTCACTCTGGGCTAAAGGAGATTGAACCAGTCTAAAAAGAAAACAGAGCTAGGTAGTGGTGATGCATCCTTTTAATCTCAGCACTAGAGAGATGGAGACAGGAATATAAGGTGGGTGGAGACAGGATCTCTTCCCCCATTCAGTCTGAGGATTTGGAGAGGTAAGAATTCTCTAGCAGCTCTGGTTCTGCTTCTCTGATCTTTTAACTTTCACCCTGATATCTGACTCTGGGTTTTTATTGTTAAGACTAATTAGGATCCTACTTCATCTGGTGTCCAACTTTTGGGGCCCAAATTCACCAAAAAGCTCCTTGCTCAGACCGGGCTGCACATGGGGGCTCCCACTGGAGTCACCGCTAGGTTTTCCTTTCTTTTTTCCCCAAGCCTCTGAGCGAGTGTGGGATTTTTCTGTTTAAGTCTCTCTTCAGCAAACCCCACAGGCACTTGGGCTCCACATGTCATCAGAGTTAACCACTTTTGCACATTCCTCCAGGCAGATGGCTGCCTCTTTGGCTTCTTCTCTCCTCTTGGGTTGTGGGCTTTCCCTGGACCCCCTCCTCAGACTGCTGCCATACCAGGTAGCTGCCTTGATACTCACTGAGGCTTCTCCTGTTCTATCCAGCAGCAGTCAGCCTCACAGTTCACTGTCATTATCAGCACATTTGGAGAGACAATTGAAAAATCTTAAAGGGGGGAACTAGTTAAAAGAAAGAGTTTTTATCCCCCCATTAAAAAATGGGAAACACTATTATGATGGAGAAAGTTAGGTCTCTGTATGATTATGCAATTCATGATTTAAAAATGGAACAAATTAAATAAAGGGATAATCAACTTAACCAGGATTGATATAATGTTAATTATCAATTTGATAATCCTTATTGTTGCTTTCATAATTCTTGGATTATCTCTAAAAATGTTGGTTGATACTAGTGCAAAAATATAGGCCTTAGAAAAACTTATTTAAACAGATCATAGAGATATTCAGAGCCAGACAAGGGAATTTAAAGAAGAACCTACCTCATCATTACATTATAAAATTAGAGAGGAACAGCCCAAGGTTTTCAAACAAATAACCTTAATTAATCTAGTCATCTTATAGAAACAATTGCCAAATGACAGATATCTCCAAGGCTAAGTATGAGCTGACTGGATTCCTATGGAAAGGTTAGATTTGAGGAGATTTAAGGAAGCCATAGTCTCATATGGTATGCATTCACCTTTTCTGAAGCAGATGTTAAATTCATGGCCAATTAGTAACAGGATTGTCCCACAAGACTGGAGAGGCTTGGTTACAGCAGTATTGGAACCTGGTCCTCAATTACAGTGGAGGACCTAATGGTAAAAGAGGCTAGGACCATTGAGCAACAAGTAGGGCTAAAGGTATTGAATTCTCTCAAGATCAACTTCTTGGAGAGGGCTATTATACTAATGTACAAAGACAGTCTCTATATGATAACCATACCCTGGCTCTATACCTTGCAGCAGCCTTGACTGCTTGGGAAAGAATTGAAGAAGTCAGAGAGAGACCTGAGTCATTTACTAAAGTTACACAGGGCCCAAAAGAAACCGTCACTGATTTTTTTTTTTTTACAAAGATTGGCTTCAACTTCAAATAGAATGATACCAATTTCAGAAGTCAGACAATTAATAATTGAATCTTTGGCTTTTGAAAATGCTCATTCTCAATGCATAAGGGTAATGAGGTCTTTAAAGACAAGATCAGCACCCATAGAGGAATGGATCCAAGATACAGTCAATATTGAATCTAATAACCATGGTGATGCTTGGATAGGAAAGGTGATTTTCAGAGACTTGAAGAAAAATCAAAACATCAGGTGTTTTAATTGTGGCAAACAAGGTCACTTAAAAAGGGATTGTAAACAGGGCATTCCTGGAAACAATGGTTTTTCAAGGAATAATCCAAACAGAGAGTCCCTCCCTTCTGGAGAATGTAGAAAGTGTGGCAAGGGCTGACATTGGACAAATGAATACAGATCAACAAAGGACAGACCGTGTAAGCCTTTGCTGTTGGGAAACACCTTGGGAAGCCTCTTGAATGCCCCCATGTCAAATTGGTTTAGCCATTCACCATGGGAGAAACTCGTTCCCAGAGCAATTAAAGGACTTAATGCCTATTGTAAAAAAACATACTGATCTGGATGATAGAACAGCTTTAGAAAATAAAAATTTTAGGATGAATGATAAATCAAAATTGATAGCAATTAGATTTGAACAAGAGAGACCTGTTAGTTAGAAGAACTGATAATTCATCAAACAGCATGACCACTCAATCTAAACTAAGTTATAAAACTAACAAATGTTTTTCATTTGATTAGATATTTCTTGTCAAAAGAGAAACACCCCAAAATTAGGGTTGGAGAGGGTATTGTTTTTGTCTTTGTAGGAAAATTAAAACAACTATCTTGAGGAATTTAAAGACCTTTGGACAAATACTCATCCAAAGAAAGAGGGAGAACTACATGGAAAAAATTACCAAGAAAAAAGGAATAATTTGACCTCCAAAAAGATGATGGGATCCTACAATGAGGAATCCACCTCAACTATGATATCAACACTAAACTGACAAACACCACCTAAAGATTGACTTTGGACTACAAACTACTTAGGGCAACTTCAAGGTGGCTGGCTTAGATGACCTAGCCTCCTCACAGAATACTCTAACCAGGACTGGATACAAACTCTGTACTTTCCCATTACACAGAGACTAGACAACAAATGATACAGCTAGTTCTCCAAGGACTTGACAATTATCCAAAAATTTTTAGGGCTCCTTAAAAATGCTATTGCCTCAAACAATAGGAAGTAATTAAAGAGCATGATGCCCACATTTCTAAGAGGTGGGGTGGGTAATTTATGGCCATATAGTGGGTTATGGATATTTGTCATCATTTAGGGTGGATGGTTTTAAGTTGTTATGGGTAATGATCAGGAAAAAGCTGAACAAAGAGATTAGATTCAGGGATCTTCTTCTAAAAAGAAAAAGAGGGATATAAACATAGGATAAAAAGGTAGATTATTGAATCTACTTTTAGACCAAAAAAGCAGCTACTACTTTAAAATATTTTATAACTTTCATCCTTGATATTTGACCCAGGATTTTTGTTGTTGTTGTTGTTGTTGTTGTTAGGACTACTTAGGATCATGGTTCACACGTGATTCTGAATTTAAAGTCAAGAAGGATACAGGAGTAAAGAGGCTTTGGAATCTTCCTCCACTATTAAAGAAGGTCACTGAGGCCAGGCCTATGGCAGGGAAGTCTCCGCATAGAGACCCAGAAATAACATTGCTTGAACCTGTGAAGGTAAAGCTTGAATTGTGTTGGAGATCCCAAGGTGCTGGAGATGCCTAGGCATGGAATTCCTTCCAAGACAATTTCAGATAGGGTGTGGAGCTAGGAGAAGTGTGCTGCAGTCAACAAAACTGGAAGGGAAGTACCATTTAAGTCCTTTGCCATGGGATAAAGAGATACAGGATTTGGAATTTTCTCTGCTGTTTTTGGTTTTGATTTGGACCAGTATTTCCTCACTATGTCCCCTTTCCTTCTTTTTGGGACTGTAATGTACATTCTATGTCATTGTATGTTGGAAGTATGTAACATGAACTGTTAAACACTCTTTTTAATAAAAAAAAACCCAGAGCCAGGTATTGGGGTGAATTCTGAAAGATCAGAGAAGCAGAACAAACTACAGCCAACCTCACCTCAACAACTCCTCATCTGATTCTGTTTCCACAAATCCTCAGACTGAAAGCTTCTGAGTCCTCACCTGAATGGGTCTCAGCTGAACTGCTTAAAAGCCTAAAAGCTTAACCAGGCCAAAAGCTCCTAGTTCCTGGTCCTCACGCCTTATATACCTTTCTGCTTCCTGCCATCACTTCCTGGGATTAAAGGCATATGTCTTTCCCAAGCAAGACATGAGATCTCAAGTGCTGGGATTAAAGGTGTGTGCATGGCTCTGTTCCTAGTATAGCCTTAAACTCACAGAGATCTGAATGGATCTCTGCCTCTGGAATGCTAGGATTAAGGAATGTGCCCCCACTGTCTGGCATCTATGTCTAATCTAGTGGCTGTTCTGTTCTCTGACCCCAGATAAGTTTACTGGGGTTCACAATATATTGAGAAAAACAATAGATCACCACATTCCCCCTTTTTTGTCTAAAATAATAAAAGAAGGTTATAATCAACATATCTAATAAGTACAAGTATATACAATATATAAGTCAAGAATTAAAATAACAATGTCTAGTCCATTAACACTTGACAGATTCAGACAAAAACTCTAATATACATATATATATGTAATACACACACACACACATATATATATATACATATATATATATATATACACAATGTCCAATCCATTAACATTTGACAAATTCAGACAAAAATTCATACTTATTCTATTTAAAGTAGATTTAATAATCTACCTTTTAATCTTATCATATCCATATTCTCTCTTTTTTCCTTTCTGAGTAGATTAAAAAAATCTACCTTTTATCTTATCATTTCTTCCCTTTTTCTTTTCAGAGTAGATTCAATAACCTACCATTTTCTATATCTTCTTTTTTCTTTTTAAACAAGAACCATGTATCTAATCTCCTTTGTTTAGCTTTGTTTTCTGACCATTAACAATTAACAACTTGGAACAAGCCATCATTAATATTGACAATATCCATAACTCATTAAACAACCAAAAATCCACCCATCCTACCTCTTGGGAATGTGGGCATCCTGTTCTTAAAATTACTTCCTGCTGTCTGGGGGCAAAGGCATCTTCAGAGAATCTTGAAAAGAAAATTTGGAGTTAATTGTTAAGTCCTGGGAGAGGTAGCGGTATCATTTGTCCGGTTCCGGTATAATGGGAAAGTGCAGGGTTTGTCTCAAGTCCTTGTTCGAGTAGTCTGTCAGGCTGGGTCATCTCAGCTAGCCATTTCAAAATTGCCCTGAGCAGTTTTTAGTACAAAGACAATCTTTGGGTGATGTTTGTCAGCTTAGTGGTATTATTATTGTCCATGTAGAATCCTCATTGTGGGATACAATCATCTTTTTGGAGATTTCAAAGTTGCTGTTAGGCATGTCATGGTTCCCTGTAGAAACTTCTTTTGTGTGTGCCTCCTCTGTGGCTTGGAACAATCTCAATTGTATCTGTGGCTGAATCATGTCTCATAGCTAGTCCCAAGTTTACAATTCTTTTTTTTATTTTTTTATTTTTTTTTTATTTTTTTATTTTTTTTGGTTTTTCGAGACAGGGTTTCTCTGTGTAGCTTTGCGCCTTTCCTGGAGCTCACTTGGTAGCCCAGGCTGGCCTCGAACTCACAGAGATCCGCCTGCCTCTGCCTCCCGAGTGCTGGGATTAAAGGCGTGCGCCACCAATGCCCGGCTCCAAGTTTACAATTCAACAGGTTCCATTCTTCTTCACCAAGATAATCTTGGATTTCGTGAGCAATAGCTGGCTTTTCTTGGGTACCCACAATTTTCATCTGAAGATGGGCAAAACCTCTTGCTCTGGACAGAGTGAGTTTGATCACCCCTTCCACTGTAACACTGTATCTATTCAAGTATTCAAAAAGGGATCCATGCTCATGGTAATCAGACACCATCCACAGCTGAGTCCATGTGCCATTGTCTTTGTTGTCTGCTGCTATAAATCCTAGGATGCTTTCATGGCATAACATCACCATCTGATAAATGTCTGCCTTTCAGAACCATGAATGTTTTTCCCTAGAAGAGAATATCTCCACAACAACTTCTCCCTGCCATTTGCCTTGCCAAACTTCTCCAAACTGACCTTTGCCGATGCTTTCTTGTAACACAGTGGCCCTGGTAATAGTTCTCTGAACAAGCAGCAGTAAATCATTTGTCCCTGGTAGCTGTGTCACTGCTGCCACCAACGTGATGAGAAGTAGTCGGAAATGAGGAGCAGCAGTTGCCGCCACCACGTTTGTGGCCTGGCCTAGCCCCAGCCTCAGCTTATCCTCAGCAAGGCTCCCAGACTGGCCTCAAACTCAGGATCCTCCTGCCTCTACCTCCTTCAGCAAATCCTACCAGCATGCACCACCACAACCAGCCTTGTGCAGCTTGGGCCTGAGCTGGGGACTGCAAGGCCACAGGCAAGTGGCTTTTTCATGAATTCATACAGCAAATGTTGGGTGCCAAATGTAGCTGGAAGTTTTTCTGTGTCCTGCCTGGTCCTGCAGCCGCTCAGACCCAATAAACACACAGAGGCTTATATCAATTACGAATTGCATGGCCATGGCCTATGGCTCAATTTTCTTTCTAGCTAGCTCTTATAACTAAACTCAGCCCATTTCTATTAATCTATATATCATCACGTGTTCTGTGACTTTACTTGTGTGCCATTACATGCTGCTTCCTGGACAGCAGGGGATGGTGTCTCTTCTGCCTCTGCTTTTCTTATTCCTGTCCCTTTTCTGAATTTCCTGCCTGCCAATAACCTGATTTACCATAGGCTAGAACAGCTTCTTTATTTACCAGTCATAGCAATACATATTCACAGCTTATAGAAAGATATCCCACAGCAGAAGTAAGTGACCTGCTTTTGATTTGGTTTTACAGGAGATTACAATTAAGAAATTGCCTTGAGTCTCAGAAGAAACTTTGGACTTTTAAAATAGTGTTAAGACTATGAAAGGCTATAAGGACTTTTGAAGTTGGACTCAATACATTTTTTATTTTGCTATGGCTACAAGTCTATGAGGCCCAGGGTGTAGAATGTGGTAGTTTGAATGAGAATGGTACCCATAAGTTCATGTATTTGAATGTTTGATCCCAAGATAGCAGAACTGTTTGGGAAGGATTAGGGGGTATATCTTGTTGGAATAGGTGTGACCTTGTTGGAGGAAGGGTCTTCCTAGGGATGAACTTTGAAGTTTCAAAAGCACAAGCCAGTGCCAGTGGCTCTCGCTTTCTGCTGCCTAAGTATCCAGATGTAGAACTCTCAGCTACCATGTCTTCCTACATACTCTCATGCTCCTTGCCATGAGGATAATGAACTAAACCTCTGAAACTGTAAGCAAGCTCCAATTAAAAGCTTTAAGAGTCACCATGGCCATAATGTCTATTCACAGCCATAGAACACTGACTAAAATACTTGACTATGCTCAGCTTGACCACTCTAATCTTCTACAGGCCAGGAACCCTGCCTAGGGGATGGTGCCACTGAATTTTTCCACATCAATTAACTTAACTAAGGCAATTCCAACAGTCATGTCTGCATACCCACCCAATGTAAATATCTCCTCATGGAGACTCTCTTCCCCGGTGTTAGTACATTGTGTCATATTGATAGTTAAAGCTAACTATGATACAAAAAATTAAAAATTTAAGATTTGTAAAATGTAAAAAAAACATCCAAACAAACCTATTGTGAATTTTGATTCACTATTACTTATTAACAAAATATGTTAAGAACTTGAAATTTCTAGTACCAGTCATTGTCAAACACCACTGTCACATCCTACATCCCTTCGCATCAATTAAGCACATTTTTCAAGCCTTAAAACAACCTTAGAGAACTATGTCATGAGTATTCTTTAAGTGGTGTAAATTCCTAAGTCCATCTCCCTGTATGTGATGGTCAGTGCTAAGTCAACTTACACAGTCTGGAACCATCTGGGAACAGGTCATCTGGGAATGTCTGTGTATGGTTTGCATGTAAAGGGGAGGCAGCTGAGAACTGGCATGCCCATGTATATTCTCTCTCTGCTCTTGATTGAGGATGTACCTGAGGAATTTGTCAGTCAGATCATGATGCCTGTCTATCTCCACAGCAATGGACTGCAACCCCGAACAGTGTGCCAAATATGCCCTTCTCCCTTGAGTTGATATTTTAGGATTGTTGTATCACAGCAACAGGAAATGAAACTGAAACATTGTGTAATCATTACTCTGATTTTTTCCACAATGTGGAGGAAGTGTGCAATGCTCGAGAGTTTCCAAGGTCAGTATTGAGGGGAAGGGGTTCTATAGGAAGGGATATAGAGGGGCAGGCCATGAAACCAAAGTCACTTGCAACAACTGGATGTGCTTCCAGGGAAGGAAACCCAGGTTTTCCCTTCTCTTAAATAGATTAGTGATTTTGTTCTTCATAGCCTATGCAGCTTTCACATGACAGAGAAATTTAATTTAACATCAGTGCCTAAGTTTTATCAGTCATTTCAAAACAATCAAAAACCTGTTTCTCTCAACCCTGCTACAAATTTGAGAATTTTTTTCTTACAGACCATCTTATTCCTATCTTTTGAAACCAAGAAGGCAGCCACCTAAATGTCTAATATTAACGCAGAGGCTGTCAGTTCTAATGATTTTGTTACATCTGTCACCATGAACTGCTTCAGATGGAGGAAAAACTGCCCAGTCCCATCCGGAACCTTTTTCCTGTACTATAGAAAAAATACAATTGTCCTCTTTCTTACTCTTTTACCTGAAATCATAAAGAATATTTGAAAAAAACATATTCTCCATCTAATGATTACACATCATTTGTTTAATGCTTAATTAGAGAATTGAAAGCTGCAGTATATGGTTAACAGATGGAGTGGAGAAAACCACAAGGACAGGAGGGCTAGGAGAAAATGCTCACACGTGCATAAGGTCATCTTGTGCAATCATTTTATACCAAGTAGTTTACTTAAAGGAGAAAACAGAGTTTGAGTCTAGGTAAACTAGTGGACAAGCAGATGGAAGATGGCTCAATCAGAAGAATGCTTACTGTGCAAAAATAAAGACCCACGTTCCATCTAGCATCCACATTAAAAAGTCAGACACCAGTACAGCTCTGTGGCAGGTGAACCTGCTGAAGCATGGCAGATGCCTCTCACCCCACACCGCCAAGATGCCCAAGATGAATATTAGCCCAGATGGGGTTGCGAAGTTACTGCACAAGCTGTTGGCTAAGCCAGCCCCTGCTAAGGTGGACACAAAGCCAAAAAAGGCATTGGGAAAAGATAATCAGACCAAAAAAGTGCAAACAAAAGGGAAAAGGGGAGCAGAGGGCAAACTGAAGTGGCTGCCCAGGAAACTACAGCTCTGCCTGCAGAAAATAGAGAGACTGAAAACCAGAGTTCAGCCTCTGGAGTGGAAGCTAACTCCCACTAACCACGCATCATATCTTTCAGAGGTCCCTGCCTCCATTCTCGAAAAATCCACAGGAATATTTTAATCAACTCTTTTGTAAATGTGAGTTTTTTGCTCTAGGAGTACTTTTAAAAGGTGGGCAGAAATGCAACCTCATCCTATTTTTTTAAGCATAAAAGATTTTTTTAAGAGGTTAAATCATTTGCTAGTTGTTTATTTTTTGTTACAACCAGAAAATAGCAGGGTATTGAGTCCGGAGAAGCTGTGACTGACTAGGGGGGGTCACCATAACATTCTGTAGAGGAGGCTAGTTTTATATCCTCCAACACAAAGCAGATGAAATGGTAATTTGGATTCTCAATCACGAATATGTGTCTGGAATAGTTTCAGTTATACATGGTCTCGTGTTTCTAGTAGAACTCTTTCCAAAAATCAATAATAAAGCTGGGCGGTGGTGGCACACGCCTTTAATCCCAGCACTCGGGAGGCAGAGCCAGGCGGATCTTTGTGAGTTTGAGGCCAGCCTGGGCTACCAAGTGAGTTCCAGGAAAGGCTCAAAGTTACACAGAGAAACCCTGTCTCAAAAAACCAAAAAAGAAAAAATCAATAATAATAACAAAAAACAAAACAAAACAAAACTCAGTCCTTGCCCTGTCAGAACTATAAAGTCTTTTTATGGCAGTCCATTCTTCTAACAATTGTGGTAATGTGCTGTGAAAGATGGAAATTTTGAGTATGTGGTATATGTGTCATAAAATTGTGAGTTAGTGGGATTAAGGATTATAAGCACTTGAATGTTATTTGAGGTCTTAGGGAAAACTTTTGAAGTTTGAGGCTGGAACATCACTGGAGTAAATTCAAAGAGAAACAACATTTGGCTGTTTTGGGCATGTGAACACAATGCATGACTCTTCAGAATCTGGGTATATGTCTTAAGAATTAAAATGTCTCAACCAATAAAATCTCAGTTGTGAAAGAGTGAAAAAAAAAGACACAATGTTGAGTGTCTATAACCTCAGTGCTAGAGGAGCAGAGGCAGGAGGATCCCTAGCACTGGCTTTGGCTGTGCATTGGAGCCATACTAGTGAGCTCCAGGTCCTTATGAGAGACCCTGACTAAAATCAACAAAGGAACAAACAAATAAATACATAAGATACGGAAGCAATTGAGGAAGACACCTGTGGCTTCCACAGAGAGGCACACTGTGGTGATATTTTATTTGTACTGAAATGTGGTGATATTTTATTTGTGCATTAATAAATAAAGCTTATCTGGCGATCAGGGCGAAAAGGCCAGCCATTTTAAGTAAACAAAGAAGTCAGGCAGCACACGCCCTTAATCCTATCACTTAGCAGGCAGTGAGTTCAAGGCCACACTAAGGAACAGAGCCAAGCGTAGTGGCACAGGCCGTTAATACCAGTACCAACTACAGAGACCCAGAGGTCTGTACAGACAGACAGAAAGTGACAGAGCTCTGTAGGAAGAAGTGAGGTAGCTGGGATAAGAGAGCCAATGAGAGGGCAGAAAAGCAAGGCATATAAACCCTGGGTAGACAGGAAGTTGTGCTCTTTAGAAGCTGCGGAGTTGGTGAGGTGAGGTTAGCTCATGGCTTTCCATATTTCCCTGATCTCTCTAAGGCTTTAACCCAGATTTCTGCCTCTGTGTTTTTTGTTTAATAAGACGATTTAGAAATTTATCTACAGCACACCACACATACTTACATGAACACACACTAACATATATATAAATACACTCAAGAGTCAACAAACTCTTCTTGGGATTTAAAATCATGATTGACTTACTTGTAGCTTCTCTGGTGTAGTCTCAAGAAGGGTATCTGTACCCATCTGGCTCATGATCAGTGTGACAAAGAACTGTCACCTGGAGTTTCAGTGGATGGCTTTAGGTATTTAATCACATCTATGTGTAAATAAGAAGAACCTGCTGTCATCAGAAGACAGAAAGGCTTCCTGGGTTAAAATATTAACATTTATCACATGAACAGCTATGATGCTTAATTAATCAAATAACAAATGATTGAAAAACATCAAAGAGAGAGAAAAGACTCCTCACAGATTACAGCAAGTAGACATGATCATTTATTTATTGTCATATAGAAATAAGTCAGTGAAAACATTTCCTGATACAAATAAATGAGGAAAGACAAGGAAAAGACAGCTAGATATAAGGTACGAGCTATTGTGTTTGATCAGAAAGGGTGATCCATGAACGGTATTTATAGTTAACCAATATAGTTAACTATAAATAATAGCTGAGGATATGGCACAGTTAGTAAAGGGTTTGCATTTTTGATGTCAGTTCAGATCCCTAGCACCTAAACAGAAAAACCTGGTGTGGTTGTGCACACCTTTAATCCTAGTGCTATAAGGCAGAGGCAGTTGGTTTCCTGGAATTCTCTGGAGAATCAGCCTTGCTGAATCCATCAGCTTCAGTCCAGGGAGAATTTGTTTTTTGTTTCAAAATATTAGAGTCACTGAGGAGAAACTCTATACCAAACTCTGATCTCCATGTGCACACACACACACACACACACACACACACGTGCGCGCATACATACACATATGCACACAAGCACACACGAACATATACATATAATTAATACATTATTGAATTGTTGCACCTTTCCTCTTGTGCAGCAAGAGAACCAGAGTTCAACAGCAAGAACGCAGATAAGAGAGAGGGCCATCCCAATGCTGGCTAGAGAGGACAGCAGATCTCTGGATCCCAGTAGACAGTCAGGCCAGCTTGACAGCCAGTCACAGGTCCACGACAGAGATCCTAAATGGACAACACCTGTGAATAGCTCCATATACTGACCTCTGGCTTCGTATCGACAGGCAACATCCCCAAAGCTCCCACCAACAGGCACGTGCCCGCACGTGTCCTCCCCAAAATGGGTGCCACAAAGATCTAACATTGGGTTACAAGAGCAATAGGCCACAGAGAGCGCTAATCTCATTGCAGAATAGCCATAATCCCTGACTGCTCTTATGTTCATGTAAATTGGGTATGTCATTTTGCAAAAGGTGACACAATCCTCAGTGTGATTTGCACTTAAAGATTTTCTCAGAATGTTAGAAGAATCTCACCTCTGGCATGAAAAGCAGATGAGTTTTCAAATTGTCAAGGTCTCAAGGATTTTGGAAATTTAGGGAGAAAATATGCCGTTAAATTTGCTAATTTCCATTAAGGGCAAGCTGCTGGTCTCCTCAGCAGTAAGCCTTGATGCTGGTCTCTGTGATTAACTAATGGTGGGAAAGTGTTCTGTATTTTGTTATTGAGGAATCAGAGGAAACATGGTGCTTAATTATTCAGCACCCCTAGAGGCCACTGCCGATGCTCAGATAAAAATAAACTATCAGCCTCAAGCCACCAGCAGAAGAACAAATCACACCTTTATTTCATTTGTGTGTTGCAAAATGTGCCTGGGAAATGATTTCAAGAAAGACTATTATAATCAGAACTTTGCTGCAGGCTGATTCTCCACGAAGTGACAAATTAGACTTTAATGTATTACATGCCATTGAGCTGAGGCTTGAAAAGGAGCATGTCACCAAGGACTGGTTTCTCTGCTTGGTCTGCCTTAAGGGGATTCTTAGAACAGGTTCTGAAGAGGAATCACTCTAAGCCATGTCTGTGCAGATCATATTTCCTAAATCCTAAGCATGCAACATTTCCCATTATTGATTGTTGCTGTCCTTCATCAAAAGAGAGTCAATTTGTGGAATTATTCAAGATAGAAAATGATGAAGCTTCTATACAAGGCCTGCAGCAGGCCACTGAGCTCTGAGTTCAGTGGGACGTGACTATCTCATTCAACACATGGAATAGGAGAGAATATTTTGCAAGTTGTATATATAATAAGAGGTTCACATCTAGAGTAAGGAATTGTAGAACTCAACAAATGAACACAGAAGTGAGCAAATTAGTGCAACAGACATTTATCTAATTAAATTGTGCACATAGCTAATAAATACATGAGGATGGATGGTTAAAATCACTAGGCATTTAGAAAATGAAATTTAAAACCACAGTCAGAACCACCTTATTCTATTACTATGGCAGTACAAGAAACATTCAGCACACACACACACACACACACACACACACACACACACACATATACACCCACACACACACATCGTAAGTGCTTGAGGATGTAGAAAATAAAAATTATTTTATATTGATTGCAATGTAAAATGGTAAAAACTGATACATACATTTATATCATGGTTTTTAGAAAGTATTGAAAATAATTTCTGTATGATTCAGTGTTCCACTCAGGTTTATTTCCAAAGCCATTGAAAACAGTCTCAAATCTGTATTTGTATATCTATATCCATAGTAACAAAATTCATAATAATTAAATTGTGAAGAAACTGGAGTACAATAAGAGTTGACTGTGTAAGCACTGTGTAGCATATTCCTACAGTAGAATATTAGTTAGCCACAACAGAAGACATTCTGATGCCTGCTGGTAAAGAGGTTAATGTTGAGAACAATATATTAAGTGAACAAATACAATCACAAATTCACATATACTGAAAAATAGATGCCTTTTGCTGTTATTTAGAACATTTCCTCCATTGATGCATTAAGTGTTTTCACTGTGAAATGTTTTATTCTGCCAAGTATTATTTTCTGTACTGCCAGAAACAATTATAAAAAGTTTTTCTTTTTGTATTACATTGATTCTCTGAAGTTAAACTTTTTTTTGCATGCTTTATTGATTCCCACTTGGAAGCAGCATATAGTAGTTTAATGCATTGCTGTGTCTAGTATCCTGGTGTTATGTTGAGGAATTTTTAATTCACATCTCTAAGTGATATTGACTTGCCTATTTCTTGTGAGGTTTTTCTCCAGTTTTAATATTAGGACAATAATGAATCTATAGTGGAGACAGAAAATGTTCCCTCTTCTTTTATTTAAAATTTATGGCCCAGTGTAGTGGCACACAGCTGCGATCCCAGAGTGAAACCCTGTCTCAAACAAAACAAAACCGAAGAGTGCCAAAGCCCCACAGTTCATGAGTGATTGGAGTTGACTCTGCTAAGTGCTCAGCAGACTGCCTCAATGAAGCCTCCTGGGCTGTATCTGCTTATGGATGGCTTGAGTATTATTATTTGCTGAATCTCCTTTTGATTTATGGTCATGTTTTTTTCAGGATAAGATATTAGTAGCTTTCACCTTCCAAGGGAATTCTATGTTTCATGTATGTCATTTTTGCATATACAAGGATAGATAATATGTCATCATAAACTTAAAAATGTTTCTGTACGGTCTGGAGTTAAATATTCATTCTTACTTCTTAAATTTGGTTCACAACTTTTCACAGTCAATCCATGTAAACACCGTTTAGCTTGTTGTTTTCAAAGAACTGTCCATGTTCTCTTTTATGCCCTCTATATTTTATATTCTTTATTTCAATATTTCCCTTGATCATCTTTTTAAAAAAATTTTCATGTGTATGTGTGTAGCACATGTGCATGTGTGTGGGACAAGCTTATTCCCTTGAGATATGGCCTCTCTCTGAACCTAGAGCGAGGCTGGCGTCAATAAGCCTGAGCAATGCTCTTGATACAGGTGAATATGTGCCCATGGCAGGCTTTTTACATGGATGTCAGAATCCAAACCCCGTTCCTCCTGCTTGTGCAGCAAATGCTCTTACCCACTGTGTTATTCCCTCTGCTTTTATATGCATGCATCAGTTTTATTTTGCCTTTCTTTGCCACTTTCTCTTTTTAATAATTAATTTATGTATTTATTTTACAACCCAGCCACAGTTTCCCTTCCCTCCTCTCCTCCTGTTCCCTCCCCCCCAACTCCCCTCTGTTCCCCCATCCACTCCTTCTTGGTTTCTCTGTTCAAAAAGGGGCAGGTCTCCCAGGGGTGCTGACAAAGTGTGGCATATCAGGGTGCAGTGGGAATAAGCTCCTCCTCTTGTATTAAAACTGAGCAAGACAACTTAGTATGAGGGATAGGTTCCCCAAAGCCAGCCAAAGCATTGGACACACCCTGCCCCCACTGTTAGGAATGCCACAAATAGACTAAGTTACACAACTGTCACACATATACAGAGTGCCAGGTCAGCCCCATTCAGGCTCTCTGGGTGTCAGTTCAGACACTGTGAGCTCCTATGAAACCAGGGTCCTCGTTAGGGCTTATATTGCTGTAGAGACACAATGACCTCTTATAAAGGAAAAACATCTAATTGGGGTGGCTTGCTTACACGTTAAAGGTTCAGTCCATTATCATCATAGGGGGATATTCATAGTGGGACATGGCAGCATGCATGCAGACATGGTGTTTGAGAGGTAGCTGAGAGTTCTATATCTTGCAGGCAACAGGAAATGGTCTGTGTAACCCACTGAGAGAAGCTTAAGAATATATAAGACCTCAAAGCTCACCTCCACAGTGACACACTTCCCCCAATAAGGCCATACCTACTTCCATAAAGTCATACCACCAGAAAGTGCCACTCACTGTGGGAGCCATTTCTTTCAAACAACCACACCCGGGCTAATTTATTCTGTGGGTTTTCTGGTGATTTCCTTGACCCTCTGTCTCCTACAATCCTTCCTCCCTCTCTTCATTAGGATTCCCCAAACTCAGCCTAATGTTTGGCTATGGGTCTCTGCATCTGTGTCCATAAGTTACTGGATGAAGGCTCTCTGATGACAATCGGTATAGTCACCAATTTATGAGCATAGCGGAATATAGTTGGCCATCCTTACATTATTTTTCCTCAGATCATGTTTGGTTCTATTTGAGGTTTCTGAGACACCCACCTTTGAGTCCTGGCGCTCCAGGCAGTGTCAGGGTTAGACTCACCCTCTGGTATATGTCTGAGGCTGGAGAAGTCATTGGTGGGTCACTTCCACAATCTCTGCACCACCCTTACCCCCAACACATCCCATAGGCAGGGCAGACTCTACATCAAATGTTATGTGGCTGGGCTGGTGCCCCAATTCCTCCACTAGAAGTCCTGCTTGTTCACCGGAGATATCCAGTTCAGGCTGCATATGCACTATTGCTAGGAGCCTTAGCTGAGTTTATCCTCGTAGATTCCTGGGAGTTTCCTTTGTACGAGGTTTCTACCTGACCCCAAAATGCCCCCCAGTCATCTCTTTCTGCACTCTCCCCCTCCATGTACCTCTCAACCCAATCCCTCACATTACCATTTCCTTCCTCCCAAAGTCCACCTATAAGATATTTCCTATTTCCCCTTCCCTGGAAGATAAGTGCATCTCCCTTGGCCCTCCTTCTTACCTAGTCTCTCTGGGTCTTGGAATTGTAGCATGATTATCCTATACTGTACAGTTAATATCCACTTATATGTGAGTACATATGATGTCTTTGTTTCTGTTTACCTCACTCAGGATGATTTTTCTAGTTCTACCTATTTGCCTTCAAATTTCTTTATGGCATTGCTTTTAACAGCTGCGTAATGCTCCCTTGTATAAATGCACCACATTTTCTTTATCCATTTCTCAGCAGAGGAACATCTAGGTTGTTTTCAGATTCTGGATATTATGAATAAAGCTGCTATGATGTCCTTGTGGTATGATTGAGCATCCTTTGGGTATATGCCAAAGAGTGGTCCTGTGGTAGATTGATTCTAAATTTTCTGAAAAACCACCATGTTCATTTTCAAAATGGCTGTACAAGTTTGCACTTCCAACACCAGTGGTGGAGTGTTCCTCTTGTTCCACATCCTCTCCAATATAAGTGGTCGTTAGTGTTTTTGATCCTAACCATTCTGACAGGTGTAAGATGGAATCTCAGAGTCGGTTTGATTTGCATTTCCCCGATCGTTGATGATGTCATACATTTTTAAAGTGTATTTCAGCCATTTGAAATTCTTCTGTTGAGAATTCTCTGTTTAGATCTCTACCTCATTTTTTTAAATTGAACTATTTGGAGTTTTGATGTCTAATTCTTGAGTTCTTATATATTTTGGAGATCAGCCTTTTGTTGGATGTGGAGTTGGTGAAGACATTTCCCATTCTGTAGGCTGCCTTTTTGTCCTATTGTTAGTGTCTTCTGCCTTACAGAAGCTTTTCAGTTTCAGGAGGTTCCATTTATCAATTGTCAATCTCAGTGTCTGTGCTACTGGTGTTATATTCAGGAAGTGGTCTCCTGTGCCAATGCGATCAAGGCTATTTCCCACTTTCTCTTCTATCAGGTTCAGTGTAACTAGATTTATGCTGAAGTTTTTGATCCACTTGGACCTGAGTTTTGTTCAAGGCAATAGATATGGAACTATTTGCATTCTTTTGCATGTCCACATCCAGTTATGCCAACACTATTTGTTGAATATGCTTTCTTTTGAAGAAGGACATGCCTATAAAAGTAAAAGAAGTTTATAGAATACCAAATACATTAGACCATAAAAATTTTCATCACCACATAATAATCAAAACACTAAACATACAGAATAAAGAAAGAATATTAATAGGAAAAGTGCTAAGTAACATATAAAGGCAGACCTATCAGAATTAACTTTGACTTCTCAATGGAGACTTAAAAGCTGGAAGGGCCTGGACAGACTTCTTGGAGACTCTAAGAGACCATGGCTGCCAGCTAATACTACTATATCCAGTAAAACTTTCAATCACCATAGATGGAGAAAACAAGATATTTCACGACAAAGTCAAATTTACACAATATCTATGCATAATCCAGCCCTACATAAGGTACTAGAAGGAAAACTCCAAACTAAAGAAGTTATTTACACCCATAAAAAAACAAGCAATAGATAATCTCATGTCAGCAAAACCCAAAGAAGGGAAACACACACACACACACACACACACACACACACACACACACACACATACACACACACATACACACACACACACACACACACACACACACACACACACACACACACTACCACCATCAACAAAAATAACAGAAATTATCTCTCAATACCAGTGGACTCAATTCTCTAATAAAAAGACACAGATTAACAGAATGGATACTTTGCCATTTTTCTAATGTGGAAGACGAAGTTACTAATAATCATAGGATCCATTTTCTTTTTAATACGAGTGTCAACAGCTACAGATGCCCCAGCATGTCTTTAGCTCTATTGCACATCCTAGATCTGTGCTGTGTAAATCGTTTACATGGAATTCAGTGCACTTTATGATTTTCTCTTTTCTTCTCTTCCTGGACCACTGGGTATCTAGGAAGGTATGATTTAATTTTCATATCTGTAACATTTTAAATGTTTTCTTCTTACTAATTTGTATTTTCATTTCATTAAACACAGACTATATGTGCATACTATTCTGTCCCTTGAAGTGTACTGAAATTTATTTATGTTTATTTATGTGCCTGTGATTCTGTACAATGTTCTAGTGTCTCTTGTGAGTCATTTATAAGCTATTAATTAGGGTGGAGTGCTATAGGTATGTCTCTTACATCCCATTGGTCTAGAGTGCTGTTTACAGTTTTATACTTGATCTCATGTCAAGTGTTCTATAGAGTTTAAATGTTACTTTTAATTATTATTATTGTGTGTGAGAGAGAAGGCCTGTACATATGGCATGACAAATGTCTGTAGAAGTCAAGAGTCCATTCTGTCCTCCCACTGTGGGATGAGAGGATGGAACTCGGGTTGTGAGATTTTGCAGCAAGTGTCATGTTTTATATCCAGACTGGCAGTGTCTGCTTTTTATTTGGGTAATTAAACAAATCAAGTGTTCTGATTATTGGTATATCCGGATCTTTATCTTCCAATTTAGTTTTGTGTTGTGTCTAATATTCTTTTTGATCCTGTATTTCTTTCTACTTTTCCTTTGCATTTAGTACATATTTTTCTGTTATGCTATTTTAGTTTCTTTAATAATCTTTTACTGTCTTTTATTAGAGTTTGGCTCATCTAACATTTGCTAACTTCACTCAAAAGACAGAGCCAAGTAAGTCTCTGGATTTAGGGATAACTCAGTCTATGTCAAGAGTTCCAGTCCATCCAAAGATACACAAAGGGACCCTGTCTCAAAACAAATAATAACAACAACAAATATTGGGCCGAAGAGATGGCTCAGTGTTAAAGAGGACTTGCTGTTTTGGAAGAGGACCTGCTATTTGGTTCTCAGCCCCCACATAGCAGGTCCATTCATTTTCAGGGGATACTTGAATAACTTCTTATCTGTGAGGTCACTGGGCAAACACAATATAAAAATATGCACATTCAGGCACTCACTCATATACATAAAATAAAAATAAATAAAAATTTAAAAATTATTAACTGCATCTCAAATTATCAGAATTAGCTTCAGACTTATACTTGCATAATTCCAGTGAAAAATGGTAACATTGGCCATATGTAGTTACATTCATTTTTCTTCATTGGTTATATTATTGTTATATATATTACATGTTTCAATGTCACAAAAAACAACAGTAAAGTTTTATGATATTATATTATCATCTACCTTTATTACTTTATGTAGCTATATTTTTATTCCAATGTCCAGCCACTTGACTGTAAGAAGTTATATGATGAATATGACATTTTGTCAAAAAATGTTGTACACATATGATTTCATGCATTTCCTCTTTAAATCATTTAAAAGCAAGCAAAAAAAACCATTATTTTATTTAAATAAATAACTGTATTTACCAGTATTTTTTGTTTGTTCTTCTGGATTACTGTTACTATCTTGCCTCCATTGCTTGTTTTTTTAAAACATAATTTTAATAGTATTTCATGTGAAACATACCAGCTAACAGCCAAACATCTTGCTTCAGATTTTCTTGAAATATAATTATGTGGCTTTCATTTATGAAAGATGAGTTTGTTGTCTATAAGAATATTTTTACTCTTAATAAAATATATTCAGCATATTATCCTAAAGTCTAATGACCTATAATTTTTTTACCTAAACAACATTTTATAACTTTAGTTATTTTTTTGGTTTGCTGAGAATCAAGTCCAGGATTTTACTTCTTGCTCTATAAGTGCTTTAGTACATGGGGATATATTCTCATCCACCAAAATTTAACTCTTTCAGTTTCAAAATGACATTCTGCTTTTCTCTTTTGGTTTTCAATAGTTTTTTCTTCAGATTGAATGTGCTGGTTAGCTTTAGCTATCTACTTCATATCACCTGGTATCACAAGTTACCTGGGAATGGATTCTTATGGAGAAATGATTAAATATCTAGATCAGGTTGGCCTATGGATCTTGAGTGACTGTTTCACTAATTGTTATGGGAAGGATACAGTCCACTGTGGGCAGCACCCTTCCCTAGGCTGGGCCCTGAATTGTGTAAGCATGAAGAAAGCTAGCAAGCAAGCAAGCAGGCCAGAATGGATGCATTTATCTCTTCTCTTGACTTTAATGTGATGTGAGCAGCTGTCTCAAGCCTTTCTGCTGTGATTCTCCTGCTATTTTGAACTCTAACCTGGAATTGCAAGGGAAAAATAAACTCTTTCTCTCCTAAGAAACAAAAGTAGGATACAGAAATAGTCTCGTTGGCCTGTAAAACCACGTGCTCCTGGTGCTGTGATAGTGAGGGCTTGGTCCCCGGCAGCCCTAATGATCTAGACTCAGGTTTCTTGTCCTTCATTACCTAATATAATTCCTTATATATTTTTGGAATTGCTTTGAATACATTTCAAGATATCCTTCATTCTTAAAATATATACGTTTCAATTTTATTGTTCAAGATAACCCAGCAGTTGTCACTATTCTTTACAAGAAAACAAGTCTTCAACTTTAGTCATAGATTCAGATCAGCAAATAATCTTCAAGGTACAGCCAGAGAAGGGGATTCATGTATAGTTAATTTTTCAGAATTCTGCAAAGTTCTTGCCCCAGATCTCCACTTAGTTAAGTGAAGTTCAAAGCCCACAGAAGTAGTGATAATGTTGGTGTCCCTGAACAAAGAGTTTTTCTCATCTATGTGGTGTTTGATTCCTCAATGTTGCTATTATTGGTATGGGAAATTTTGATAAGGCTACCTCTCTGTCATTTTTTAAAGCCTATGGTGCTTTGAATGAGAAATATCTTATTGGCTCATGTGTTTGAACACTTGGTCCCAAGACGGTGGTGCTGCTTGGGAAAGTTATGGAACCTTTGAAAGGAGTGGTCTTGCTGTAACAAACACGCTTTTCCCTCTCCTTTTCCCTCCCCCTACTTCCCCAGGCAGCTTCTTGCCCCAGCTGCCATGTCTTCTCCACACTTATATTCTCTACCTCTCTGGAATCATAATGTAAAACAAGCTACTTCTCTTAACAGTTGCTTTTAGTCAGGGCAATGTACAACAACCAAAATGTGGCTAACACACCCTGTACTGATTCAGAAAAATTAAGTCCCTGATGGACCAATAGCATTCTTAAGAGTGTTAATGAAGGAACTGGATCCATCATAAATCATGACATCTGAATCAGGGTGATAGGCACAAAGTTCCTTACCCATAATGCCCATAGAAGTTTTAAGTTTATCCATTTAGACATGGTTCCTCAACTAGGAACCTATTAGCCCAATGGCCATAACCAGCCCAGGTTAGCCATTTATGTGACCCAATACAAAGTTGTGAATTTATTTAAAATGCTATAAAATTGTTTTACATTTGTTTTGGAACTTAATTGTGCAGTTTTCAGGCATAAACTTTTTAGATGGCAATGTTGTGTCATGATGTCAAAAGTAATATGGATCATGAATATTTAATTTATAGGTTAAAAGGCTTTAAATACTGATTTCTTATCCCTGGTTTTAAGTTTTATTTTAATTTTAAGTATGAGTATTTTGCTTGCATGTACATATTTATGTGTATCATGTGCATGCCTACTTCCCACACAGGCCAGAAGAATCCACAGGATCTGCTGGAAGTGGAGTTCTATACTGCTTTGAGACACCAAATGGATGCTGGGAACTGAATGTGAATCCTCTCAAAGAGCAGCAAGTGCTCATCTTGCTGATTTTTGATGGACTAGAATTATATTTAAAACAACTCTAATTATTTATAGCAAATGCCTAGTATGCAAATATTCTGAGAGAGAGTTATAGAATGAATAGAATGAGGAATAAAATACACACAAGATTCACTATTACTCAGACGGGAGAATAAGCTCTCTGGCAGAAGCCAAAATTATCAAGGGATTTTTTTTTCCAAACTATACAAAATTAAGTCCAACAATCTTGGTTTATCAGTGCTAATTTGTAGTGCATGCTCAGAGATTTCCAATGAAATTGTTTGGTTTCTTCCATCTTCTTTCTTTGCTAGGCTGCATGGAGGGCATGGCTGTAGGAACAGTTACAATGCTAGATTACCCCCAGTCTGAAGTTTTGCTGGTATAGTCTCCATAAGGTGCTCTTCTCCAAAAAATTCTAGGTGTGCTTCCTCCCAGCCTAGAGTGACAGCTTCAGGAAAGTGATGGCAGGCATCTCAAATAGCACACACATTTTAAGGTTAATGAAATGTAATTCTACTAGCATCTTTATAAGCACCGGTGCTGTAGTAAAGAACAGTGTAGGGGAAGCAGCACTGCAAAGATGTCCAAAGAGATATAACACCTGCAGCTAGAGCATGAGGACCTGAGACTGGAACCCAGCACCTGTGCAAACAGCATAAACAACCATAGGCAAGCCTGGACATCCTGCAGTGTGGAGGACAGGGGCAGGGAGACCACCATGCCGGCCATTGCCTAGATCCAGGTTCATTGAGAGACCTGATCTGAGGGAAGAAGGTGAGAGTGATGGGGCAAGACACTTGACATCCTCGTGTGATCTCCATGTGCATTCACATGGGACTGCATACTCCCATAACTCAGGTATCACACACACACACACACACACACACACACACACACACACACACACA
>CABHPH010159749.1:58899-82918 GCA_902168325.1 Peromyscus nudipes
GATGTTCCACCATCAGTAGAAAGAGTACATCCCATTAGGATCTGACCATGGTAACAGGGAGCAGTGTTCCACCATCAGTGACCCCAGGTTTGGCGTCCTGAGGTCTGTCATTGTTTTTGGAGGAGTGAGAAGGCCCCTGCCATTATCCTGGAATCCTAGCACCTGGGTAGAGATTCACAGAGAGGCCCCTTGTTTTAGGGCAGATGTAAGAGAGAGGCTTCTGCAGGTGGGCTTGTGCTCCCCAGCCTGTAATTGAAAACCCAAGAAAAAAGAAAATGACAAGGAGAGGGCTTGACTTTAGGCATTTGTGCTAAAGTGATCTCACGAGAATATGTTGTGTTAAAATATGAGAATCTAATAGATTTAAATCTTTGCTGAAAAACAAATCCGTTGTGCAGCCTAGTCACCGGTGTCATGGGTAACTTACACTAGTATGTGTGTGTTTCTTTCTGGAGTTCAATCTTCGTCATTATTGTATTTGTCAGAACACGCTAATCCATAACGTCACAGCTGTTGCGTTACAATTCACCTTGCTAGTCCACAAAGCTCTCCTGTTTTGATTTCTTATTTAATAACACCTTGAGTTAATGCATCTATGTTTTATTAATTTATTCTGACAACTTCATAATGCTTACAGTACACTCTGATTACACTTCTTCCCCAGCCTCTCTTGCTTTCCTCCCACCATAAGCCTCTCACTTCCTCTGCCAAGCCCCTTCCCACTTCACTATCTTTCTGTTTGGTTTGTGTCTTTGCTCTGTGACCCAATGGATTTCAATCATGACCTCTAGCACAGGCACGGTGTGAAGCTGTCTGCTCATACTCTGGAGAGTGAACAATACACCAGTGGCTCTATCATGAAAAAATGACTTCCTTTCCGGGTTCATTGCCCTGGGTGGGGTCCCATGAGTCCCTCTCCTGTCTGTGAGGGAGGGTTCACTGGCTCAGTTATGTGAAAAGAGCCCTGTGCCGGCGAATGCAGCTGGTGTGAGTTCATGAGCGCCTCTGACATGGCACGCCTATAACATAGCATTTGACCCTCCTCCCTCAATGTGATAATTACTTTTGTGTTGCGAACTGATGAAATAATGGGTTTCAATATAACATTTTTCACATGTGCATAGTCAGTCCTTTGATCTAATTCACACACCTCTGTCTCCTTCAATCCCCATCTTTCTTTCACTGTTCCCATCCCCAAATAGTCTCGTCCCCCACACCCCTCTCTCTCAGTCTAGATTCTGCAGATGAAAGAAAATATGCAATACTTTCCTTTCTCAGTCAATCTCATTTACAGAATACGAAGGTCTCCATGTTTACACATTTTCGTATATAATTTCATTTTTCTTCATGTATGAACAATATGTTACAATAATGTAATTTTTCTCATATATATATATAAAAAACACATATATATGTATATAGGTATGCATGTCACGTTTTCCTTGTTGATGCCATAACTTTGCTATTCAGAATTTTGGAGGACTAAGCACATACACGCAAGTATCTCTGTTGTAAGCTGACTTAGAGTCTTCATTGGGATCTATACCCAGGAGTGGTATAGAAAGATTATACAGTAGTTTGTAACTTCTGAAGATCCTTCACAGTGGTTTCCATCGTAACTGGAAAATTTGGAATGTTCAGGGTCCCTATTTCTTTAATCCTTACTAGCATTTCTTCTTCTTGTTTTTGTTTCTCTGTTTATAAGAAGAACCGGCCGGGTGGTGGTGGCGCACGCCTTTAATCCCAGCACTCGGGAGGCAGAGCCAGGTGGATCTTTATGAGTTCGAGGCCAGCCTGGGCTACCAAGTGAGTTCCAGGAAAGGCGCAAAGCTACACAGAGAAACCCTGTCTCGAAAAACCAAAAAAAAAAAAAAAAAAAAAAGAAGAAGAAGAACCACTCTGACTGTGGTGAGATGGAATATCCATGTAGTCTACATGAACGTTCTCTGATGGCTAAGGATATCCAATTGAGAGATGTTTGCTTAATGTTTTTGTTCATTTACCAACTGGATTATTTATTTTTGGTGTTGTAATTTTCAATTCCTTTTTTTTTTGGGGGGGGGGAGTCTATTTTCTGAAACAAGGTTTCTCTGTGTAACAGCCCTGGCAATTCTGAAGCTCACTTTGTTCAAGACCAGACTGGTCTTGAACTCAGAGATCTGCCTGGCTTTGCCTCCTAGGTACTGAGATTAATGACATGCACCAGCGCCACTGGATGTAATTTTCAGTTCTTAATGTATTATGGATATAATCCCCTGTGAAATGACTTCCTGCTAACCATTCTAGAACTTTCTCTTCACTCTAGAGATTGTTTCCTTTGAAGAAGCTTTTTTTAAAATTCTGTATTATGGTATATTTCAATAATTTCAAATAATTCAAACCAAACCAAACCAAACAAACAAAAACAACTCACTTTGCTCTTCAGTCTTTCCAGCCTCTCCAACACCTCTTCATTAGTCTTAGTGGCTTTGGGAGCCATGGAGTGTCACACAGTAAACCCTTTTTATTTCCTATCAGCTTTAAGAGCAAGTGTTCATTGCAATGAGTCATTGGTCTTGTTTATTGTCTCTGGTTTCTGGTACACCATTATCACTGGACCTGAGTCATGGAGCTCCTGAGGGTATCATTCTGTCTTTTCATGTGCTCCAGTATGTCATAGATGGGGTGGATGTTAGGGTGGACCAACCCAAGGCCCTGAATATGGGCCTGGGTGGTAGTTGAACTGGTCAGATCTGGCCGCTGGTGACACCCCCATTCAAGGGCAGGGGAGAGCTAGCTCTCTCATGCCCATAGTAAGGGGTGGGGCCATTTCTCCTCCCAAGTAATTGGGGCCAGTTCTCCAGTGAGGGTCAGGGACATCTGTTTTTCCTGCAGTGTCCAGTGAGGGGCAGGGCCAGCTTTCACAGGGCCAGTGAAGGGCAGGGCCAGCTCACCTTGGGCCTCAGATTTCATGATGCATGTATCTTATTGTCCATTGTGATAACACAGGCCACAGACATCAACACAGACCCCAACTGCAGCAGGACCATGGACCCATACATGGCCCTCTACAGCAGCTTGGACCCAGATGTCACCATGGCACTTATGGCAGGTCAAGTCACCCAGATCAGTATGGTGCTGGTGGCAGCATGAATCTCAGATACCAACATGGTCTCAGGTCACTGAACAGTCCCCAGGCATCCACAAGGCCTTTGGTGATAACAACAGCCATGGATATCAATTCAGACCTTGGCTGCTGCAGGGCCATCAGAGACTAGATATGGCCCTTGGCAGCAGCTCAGGCACAGATGACATCATGGCCCAGGGTGACAGCACAGAGCACCCAAATCAGCATGGCACAGCATGCTCACAGCCTTTGGTAGCAACATGGGCTGTGGACATTAGCACAAACTCTGGCTGCAGTAGGACCACAGACCCAGACATGACTCTTGGCAGTGCCTGGGCCAAGATGTCACCATGACCTCAGGTGGCAAGCCGGCTCCCTAAATCATCTTGCTCCTCACCACCTTTGCTTTATCTGTTCTACCTCTTTCCACAGCACTCCAACCACTTCTCTTTCTCTCCCATTTCTCTACCACATACTTGTTAATCATGATATATGGGAGCCCACCAGGACTCCAGTTTTATGGTTTGACTCAAGGTCAGAGAGTTCTAGCTTGTCTTTGCTCCCCAAGGCTGGATAAGAGGATGCTTGGCCAAAGGCATGGCTACTAGATGTTTTGCTCTTCAAGAACAAATAACAGGATGTTTGGCCAAAAGTGTGGTTACCAGATGTCTTGAGAATTAAGGAGGTGTTTATGCTTGTCTGTACCTTGAACCGTGGTGTCCTTGAGAGGAAGAAATCTTTTTGCCTCCTCTGTTTTGGGTAGAAAAAGGCCCTGAGAAATAAACTCAGGGCTGCTCAGAGCACCCCCCTCCCCCTAGGCCCCAAGGCTATCCTGTGTCTCAGTCTTTTTCTGTTATATCTACATCTCTATTTTAACCATCTATTATTTCTCAATCCTCACTACCCTATTCACGACTGTTTGACAGGTTGGGTGGCCCCAGAAATAATGCTACCCTCCTGCCCTGCACCACAGGGAGCCAGATAGGCCAGTCAATGTTTTCAGTTAGCCCAGGCCTTGAAACCCAGGCTGGCCTGTGTGGGTGGCTTCCACCCACTTGAGCCAAGTCAATCGGCTTAAAACAATTTTCAACTTCAAATGTATTTTGATCATATTTCTTCTCTCCTCCGAGTTCCTCCAGATCCTCCATTCCTCCTTACACACCCAACTGTAAGTTTTCTCAAAAAGGAAACAAAAACCCAATACAACAACCTCACCTAAACCAAGAACACAAAGCAAAATCACACCCAAAAAGAAAAAAAAAGCAATCTGTAACCAAATAAAAGTACACACACACAAAAAAAAAAACAAAAAACAAAACAAACAAAAAAAAAACTACCACCACCACCACCACCACCACGAAAAAACCCTGTGGAGTCCAACTATATGATGGTCAACTACTCCTAACCAGGAGACCTGTCCTGGAACTGTTGATATACCCAGTGTCACTCCATTGTAGAAAACTCCCTTTTCCTCTCCCAGCAGGTATAAGTGATAGTTCAGTTGTTAACCTTTAACCTAGTGGCTAGACATTTATTCATTCATTCAATTTTTAAAAATATAAGAAAATAAAATATAGTAAGATAAAAAAACATTGAGGTTGAGCAAGACAAACCATAAATTTCACACAACACCATTTGTTAATCGTGAGGTTATTTTGTCTCCTTTTCTGAGGGCTCTTGACTGTGACTACTTTGAAGAGTTTTCCCTATTCTTTCCTGTATCAAACTTTCAGATATTATATTTAATCCTCTGATCCATATCAAATTGTTTATTTTGTGGGGTGAAATCGAGGTTGAGTTTAGCATCTGTACTTATGGATATCCAGTTTCTGCAGCATCAATGGCTGAGAAGTCTGTTTCACCCAAGGCAGATCTCAGCACTTTTGTTAATAGTGAGTTGTGTATAGAGCTATCTATGGAATTATGACTTGACTCCTTGTGTTTATCTTCACAATAAAAGACATATGGTTGTTTCCCCTGTTTATCCTTCAACCCCATTCTGTCTCTTAATGAGCAAGGACCCTTTCTCATTTCTCTCTTTTGTGTAGCTCTTTCTCTATCATTTTGTCTACTGTGATCATATTGTATCTCTATGTATACTCTATGGGTATGCTGGATTTTTTTGATATGTAGATCTTTTAATCATATTTGGAAAGATTGGGCTAAAGAGTTAGCTCAGCAATGACAAGCACTTGTGACTCTTGCAGAAGACCTGAGTTTTGTTTCTTGGAATTAGTTTCAGCAGCTCACAACCTTATAACTCCTGTTCCAGGGGAATCTGACAGTGTTTTCTGGCCTCTGCAGGCATATTCTTACATGTACATATCACACACACACACACACACACACACACACACACACACACACAAACACACACACACACTAAAATTGAAATTTTCCACAAAAGATCTAATTTGGATTTTGTTATTGTTTCTTCAAATATTTTTCTCTTTCTCTTTTAGTGTTTCTGTTATAAGGAGTGGAGTTTTCTACTTTCTCTGATATGTTGTTGAATATTCCTAGTGAAATTTTCACATCTGAAGTTATATTTTGTGGTGCAAAGTTTATATTTTATCACTTATAATTTGTATTGTCATGTCTTTTATTTATTTCAAAATTAGTCTCTTTTATTGCTGGCATATCTTAGTTCAGGCTGTTCTTTTACCTTTGAGCATGTTTTGTACAGTTAATTCAATGTCTTTGTCTACCAAGTTCAATATTGAGTTCCAAACAACAACAAAAAAAGTCACTCTTCTCTCTGCATTCCCCCTACCTAACTCATAAGCTAAGTTTTGTTGTTTCCATGTATTCTCATAAAAACCTGAATGTTTACAATATTGTACTACAGAACTCAGTGTCCAAACCTGCCTTGCCCTGGAAATATTACTGTTGACTGTTGACTTAGGAGAACTCTACTACAATCATTAGTTGAATTAGTCATGCTTACAAAACTACTTTTTTCTGCAATATAAGCCTTGTAATGTTTGTAAATGACACCTCTGTTCTGTTAACTCTTTTGTCAGCTGTGACCTGGCAAATAGTTTCTTTAATTATTACCTATGATAGCAAAATAAATGATTAAACAATGCAGCCTGTCTCTTTAATGTTATTTCAATAATTCTAATGCCAAGAAAGCCACTCTAGCCTTAAGAAAATAGTGGCCAGCTGCAGGAAAGATTCCCCAGTGAGCCTATAAAGATCAAAATGCACAACTCTCATGTCTGGAGGATAAAATCTTTGTTACCCCCCTCCCCCAACACATGTACTAGCAGTGCAGACTCCCAACACCTTGAAATATGTGAATAGTCAAGATTAACTACAATTGAATGCCATCATTTCCCTGTGATGCTATAACCATTTTGTTGATGTAGGTACACACTTTACCTGCTGGTGCATTTGATGTTAACTTCATCACTAACAAGGTGGGTAGGAAGACTTTTACTGGAGTTTCATTCAGTTGGTTTTTTCAGTAAATCTGAGGAAGCTTGTATATTAGAGCTAATTTCTATGGGCTTGACTTTGTAAATTCAGCTAATAAATCTAAGCAAGTATCATGAGTGAATACTGAAATCTCAGACAACATATCATAGTAGTGCTATAAAACTCAGTAGTTGAAATGCCAATGCATAAGCCAATTCTTTGAAGTACAGGTGCCAGTCATTGATGAAATTGTATTTTAATTGAATAGTGTTAAGTTTGTTTTACAAATCATTAAATATTAATCAATTCATCCACTCTTTGAGATTTTTGAGTGTATTAATAATGTATTCTTTCACTAAATCTCAGTGTCCTTGAGAAGATCGCAAGTCACATGACATCTAAGTGGTCAGAAGATATCAGAATTTTCCCAGGGGACTGCCCTGAGAAGATTCTTCCCAGAGTCTTAGGGAAGATGTTATGTCCGGGGTGGGGTTATCTGAGGTAAACGAATCTATGTACGCTAGTTTCTTATGTCTGTTTACTTTATTTCTCTATAACAAACTACTGTCTACACAGCTTCAGTTCCATCCTGACACTCAGTTCCTCTCTGTCCCTTCTTTTTCTGTCCTCTCTCTCATAGTTTTAGTAAGCTCCTAGGCTTTTAATCTCATCTTTGTCTTCAGTTTCTCTATCCATGACCTTTTCTTCTCTTCCTACTCTCTTGACCTGACACAATTCTTATTCTCTACAAAAGATCAGTCTTGTTCCTTTCTCTAATCCTGCCCTACCCTTCATTCTTCCTTGATATGCAAAAAAGTCCTTTGTTCTGAGTTAATTGCTGCAGAATGCCATTTTTCCTGTCTGGGGAAGGAAGGTCTGAGTGTCAGTTGCACAAGAAACAAAGTTGTGTGTCTACAGTCTGCTTGTCTCTTAGGCTCTGTTAGGGGTGTTACCTAGTAGACCAGCAGTAGGTCTGAGAACTTTATGCTTTTGTTGTATGGACTAGTAGTATGTGAGCACACAAGAATTTCACAGCAAGAAACAGCTGAATATTATAAGCCTAATAACACCAATATTGCTTGATTATTGGCTTCCCTCTAGAAAAATTCTTTGATCTTTCTAGGTATAGCTTTAATATATACAGCTGAATCTCTATAATGTATCCTTGGCTCACAGGAGATGGCCAGTTCAGTCTATGTATCTACTATTGCTCTGAGATTTAGCTGACTTTGTCCACAGACACACAGGCCTCTGCATGTACATGCACATACAATATGTACACATACAAAACAAAAAGTTCATGGTGTCTATGCATCTCACACATATTAAGTTTTGAAATACATATTGCTATATGTATTGCTACTTGATTAATATAATGTGAGATTTTCCCCAAGTAGAAAATGATAAACTTTTAATGAGAAGTATATTGCTAGAGTCTAAAATAATTTGTTACCTGGGTGGATTAAAAATAAGATCCTATGAGATTTCCCTATGAAAATATAGGTGGAAAAATGTCCTGTTTCCTGGTGCACTTCACTGAATAAGGAAGCTATACTATATGGTGAGACAATGGAACTCTTATTCCAGAAGCTGAGAGACATTAACCTCTAAGACAGAATGCTGAAGGGCTGATCAAAACAAACCAAAATACATTATTGAGCAAGCATGTCCATGGGCAGGTGTTGTAATGAATTGGTGGTTTCAAATAAGAAGGAGAATGAAAAAATCTTTTGCACTAAATCACTCCCTTCATCTCAAATGAAATACCTTTGGATGTCTGCACAGGGTGACTCTGACTGATGAATTCTGCAGCAGTTTATATGTGGCTCTCTGAGCCTGTCAATCAGCCCATGTTCATCACCTGTGAGTAAAATTGGACTCTCTACACTCTGCTGACCCTTGGTTTCCTAGTACAATGGCTTACTTGTATCATTGTTCAGTGCTGTTTCCATGATGGGAAGTTTGCTAGGACTAAGAAAAATGATAGACTGTATTTTCAGCTGTTCATCTATTCATAAAACCATTCTTGAGTACTTGACTCTTCTGTGTTCCAGCTCTTTGAATAAGAGTAACCAACGTTTCTTCAAGTATAACAGTTATATTGCTATTGAACACCTACTTTTTATTGCATACTGTGCTATATACCAGTGAACAAAAACAGAGGTAAAGCCTCTGGAATTATAATGTATAGTATGTGGCGATGCCATGATGGTGTGGTGCAGCACATGCAGTAGGATTCTAGATCACCAGTTGAGCCCGTATGGGTCTCTCTAACCCCTTTAATGATATTCAGCATGCATTAGCCATTGGGTAAATGCAAATCAAATATGACTTGAGTTTCTACATCACTCCAGTCAGAAAGACTATCATCAAGAGAACAAATGACAACAAATGCTGGTGAACATGAGTGGAAAGAGGATCCTTTTCACTGCTGGTGGATTTGTAAATTTGTGCATCCACTGTGGAAACCTGCACAGAGAATCTTCAAAAAATTGAAAAGAAAATGTGCACATGACCCAGATAAACAACTATTGAGTGTGCACCTGGAGGTCTCTAGTCAACATACAGTAGAAATACCAAAACATGAATTATAAACTCTTTGTCATAAAATGAAGGCTCTAGGGAAGAGGAGAATATTGGGTTCCTTTGTATAGATAATTCCATATGCAGTTACCTGTTTTCAACCACTATGGATTTTGAGAATCTTTCTTGTACCCAGAAATAGATGTGTGATGATTTGTTTAACTTGTCCAGATGACAACGGAGAATCTAGAATCACCTGGGGAGGGAATTTCAAGGAGAAATTATCTAGGTTGTCCTATGGTCATGCCTGTGAAGGAATTGTCTTTTAGTTCATTGATGTGAGAAGATCACCCTGAACATGGGCACTACCATTTCTTGGGTCCTGGAATAAATAAGAAGAATGTGAGCTGAGCACATGCATGCACATTCATTGCTTTCTGCTCTCTTTTGTATTAAAAGTTTTAGTAGAACATAATTTGATCATGTTCTTTCTCCTGCTCACAACTCCTCCCAGATCTTCCACACCTCCCTCTCTACTTAACTTCATGTTCTCTCTGTCTTCCTGTCTCTCCTTCTCTTTATCTCAAAACCTAAATTTGAAAAAAAAAAGACAAAACCACACTGTAGGGTGGGCCAGAGCCCATGGTCAGGAGGAATTGACTAACACAGCATAGACTCCATGTTTTCTTTGTGGGCTTTCTGTTTTATTTTGGTATTTTTAAAAATCCTACTGGTTTTAGTTTGCTTGATTTCTGCTCTTCACTGTGGGATTGATGTGGTTAGCTACTTGAAGATCCTGCTGCTGTGACTTCCCCACAATGATGGACTGTGACCTGGAACTGCTATGGTCAGGGTGTTTTATTACA
Source organism: Peromyscus nudipes (assembly GCA_902168325.1). Lineage (NCBI taxonomy): Eukaryota > Metazoa > Chordata > Mammalia > Rodentia > Cricetidae > Peromyscus > Peromyscus nudipes. The sequence continues at coordinate 68,815 of CABHPH010159749.1, forward strand.
GCAACAGGAAAGGAAACATAGACTGTCAAAACATGGTCCAAGAATGGAATTGTGTGAGGACAATTCTTAGTGAGAAAACTCTTAGAAAACAAGACAAGAATCTTGTGACCTCAGTTTCTTCAAAATTGTTCTTGAAATGTGTTTCCATGCTCTTCCCAGGTGTAGCAGATAGGAATGAGTTTACTTCAGATTATTCACTCGTAACTGGCTATTGTTATTTGTTTATATGATTTCATGGAGAAACATGGTTTTGGCTCATACTGTTTGACCACCATCTGCAGCTTGTCCTTGTGATTGTACACTTTATTCATGTGACTCCTCTGTTTATTCTTGAAGGTGCCAACTCCTCTAGAGCCATAAACAATAAACAACACAGACACCTCTAGCTTGGCCTAGTTGATACATTGCCATTATTTTCCTTAGGCTTTCCAGGTGATTCCATCAAATCTTTGAGTGACAAGAATAACTATGTCACAAAAGAACAACAGGCATCTGAATCATCTTGTCAGCATTCAGTAATTTTGAAATTTAAAGTTCTTGAGAAGGTTTGAAAAGCTATGTGCAAATCTTAATGTGTTTGTGTAGCACGAATCTTAAAGGTCTTATTAATAAAAACAAACCTAGAGCCAGTTATTGGGGTGAATGTTGAAAGGTCAGAGAAACAAAACCAGTCACAGCTAACCTCACCTTGCCAGCTTCTTAGCCAATCCTGTTTCCTCAAACTGGATCTCAGCTAAACTGCTGCTAAAAGCCTAAAAGCTTAAAGGGCTTATATACCTTTCTGCTTCCTGCCATCACTTCCTGGGATTAAAGGTGTGTGCCACCATGCCTGGCTCAGTTTCCTGTGTGGCCTTGAAATCACAGAGATCCTGATGGATCTCTGCCTCCAGAATGCTAGGATTAAAGCTGTGTGTGCCACCATTTTCTGGCCTCTATGTCTATTTTGTGGCTGTTCTGTTCTCTGACCAGAGATAAGTTTATAGGGTGCACAATATATTTGGGGACACAATATCACCACGTTTGCAAACATTAAATCACATTAGCTTTAGCCAAAATACAAGAAGACTGCAGTAAAACTAAAAAACCCAAATTAGGCCCCTCCTTCAACACAAAAGCAGAGGAGGAAGGTCAGTGAGAAGAAGCCATTAGCCCACATGATGTACCTAGAAACTCTGGGAGCTGGCAGTGTAGTCACTGAGTCACCTGTAATTCAGAATATCTGAGTCACTGCACAAGATATTTAAGTGTCCTTTGAAAATGTAAAGTTCATACATGAAAGAAATGTGGTCAAATTCTCAGATCTCAAAATAATTTGAGAAATTTTCATAATATGATGAACAAATTATGACACTGAAATATTTATTCAATAGGTCAGATAAAGTAAAGACAGAAAAGAGAAAAATGTTTGGCTTCAGCTCTATAAACTTGTATGACAAAAGTCTTTGCTATGAGAAGTTATATGAATCACAAAAGCCATACTAAAACCATCACACAGAAGCTAGGAAGGCAGCTAATCACACACAACTATAGTGTGCTCCTGGATATTGCTAAAGCTGCTGATTTCCTTTGGCTAGATTTTAAATAATTTATTTGTCATGTGTTTCTAAACATATATTCACTCATATAACTAATTTTCCTTGTATACACTTGCTTATATTGCAAAAGAATTCCAATAAAGGTCTTGAATTAGCTTGCCTTTCTCATTGCAGTGACTGAGAAAGCAGATTAAGGAAGGTTTCTTTTTGGTGTAGAGAATCCATGGGCACAGTGACAGCACAGGAGGACTGTCTCCATAGGCCTTCCATTTGATAAAGTAAATAAAGGTCGGTCTGATGATATGTGTATTCAGACACTCTGCGACCTAATTTAAACCATTTCAGTCATAGTGGCCCACTAAATTTCTTTTCACACCCATCATAGAAGCGGTAATGGCACTGAGCAGAGAGTTGATCCTTGTAACACATGGAATTTTTGCCTTCAATATCCTGATCGATCTCCTACTCAGAGATAAAAGCTTCTCCTAATTTTACAAGCTTCTTTGATACGCAATATGTCTACAAGCAACTCAATCAAAGCTTATTCATTTAAATTTTTATATTGCAAGATGAAACTCATCACATTAGTGGAAATTTAACAGAACCATGACAACTAGTTTTGCTTTGAATTTTTACTTAAAATTAAAGATTATACCTCAATGAGGACAAAGAGATGGATCAATTGTTAAGAGCATTTGCTGTTCTTTCAGAGGACCTGATGTTAGTTTCCAGACTATAACTCTAGCTCTGGGGAGTCCAGTACCCTTTTCTGGCCTTGTTAGGCAAGGGTGAAAATGAATGAAATGAAAAAAAAATGAGAACTAGATTAATATGATATTTTCATACAATGAGATTTTATTCTGTTGTGTAAAATCAATTAAATAATGCTATAGTCTGTAGTATATATCATATGTGACTTCTGAGAGAAACAAGCCAACCATGAGCACATTCATATAGATAATGAAGTTTAATGTTTGCCAGAGAGTGTAGCTGAAGAGTTCTGTTTTTTTTTTCTGAGATGATGAAAATATTATAAATTATGTACATTGATAGTTTTGCATATACATATTCTCTGAATAGATCATTAAATTAGGATTTGTGAGATGGCTGAATGAGTAAAATCACTTGTGGTCAAGCCAGACAACCTAAAATAAGTCTCTGAAACCCACAGTGTAGAAGAAAACAAATTTCCAAAGCTATCTTCTGATCTGCACACATGTGCCGTGAGTTCACATGAGCATGTGCATGTGTGCACACATGCATACACACATGCTAATTAAGTAAATCAATTAAAAATTAAATTATTTACATAAAATGGATTGTGTTGAAGGTTTGTGGTGATATTTTAATTGTGCTGAAATGTGATTTTATTTGTATATTAATATATAAAGTATGCCTGGAGATCAGAGATCACAACAAGCAATAAACAGAAGTCAGGCAATGGTGGCACAGGCCCTTAATCAGATCACATGCAGGTAGAGTCTCCTCTGTGTGTTCAAGGACACAGCCAGGCATGGTGACATGCACCTTTAATCCCAGTATCAACCATAGAGACCTGGAGGTCTGTATAGACAGGCAGTGATGAGTAAGTCATGTGGCTGGGCTTAGAGCTAATGAGAAGGCAGAACAGGAAAGCAATAAAACACAAGGCACACAGGAAGAAGGTCTCTCTCTCTCAAAGGAAGGATGGCAGGGAGTGGTAAGATAAGGTGGTCTTGGCTCTTTGCTAATGCTCTGATTTCTTGGGCTTTTAACTGTATTTGGCTCTGTGTTTCTTATTTAATAAGACCTTTTAGAATTTCATCTATAAAGGTTAGCTATCTCTTAATAAAGCTTTGGAAGTTTTGATATGGTTCTTTTGTAATCTTTTTAGAAGACTTTAATGTGTGTGTGTGTGTGTGTGTGTTCCAAAAATGTGGCAGTCAGGGGTCAACTCATGTCAGTTAGTTCTCTGCTTATACTTTTCCATCCAAGAAATGGAGCTCAGGTCCTCAGGCTTGTTGGCACTGAGCCATCTCATCAGCTCTTGGGAGATGATAATTATGCAAATTTTCCTTATGTCTTTTAACTTCTATGTTCAATATTTCTGAAATGTTTCTTTCATAATCAGCAATTTTTTTATAATGCATGCTTCAACTAACAGTTCCCTTATCAGTGTGTACCCTGCCTTGAAGGTTTAGGTGGTATTTGTTTCCACTAGGTGGTCAAAAAGTGCACCAGAGTATTCCTGTCCAACTTAAAAAAAATGGCATGTCAGATTGGAATCAGAAAATGCTATTCACAAATTAAAGCCTTAAATTACTAATTCTGACCTATTAAGATGATCCATTTGTTTATTTTCAAGTATGCTAGCACAAGGGTTGGTAGAGGTTGTTTTGAGTGTACCATAAATCAGGCTCTATCATCAAGATCATAAATATTTTCAAACATTTGTGCCAATATTTATAACTAGAAATTTATTTGTGACTTTAATACAGAGAATATTTAATGCAAGTTAAATTATAATATACAAAATGCAGAAATGTCTTCATTATCCAAATAAAGGCACTGAGGAAATATACTGATTTTTATGCATTAGGGAAACACTGGAAAGTAATTCTGAATAAATGGTATATAAATAAATAATTGTAAATAAATATCAAAACAATGATGTAATAGATAAAGAACTTCTTTCAAAATAGTCTGTGCAATTATGACATCCTTTCTCATACTCTAAGGTGTGTGTTTTTGTGTGTACATGTACATACCATCATTGTCTGAATCGTGCCTTCAGATTGCAATTCAAAGGTAGGGAGGTCATGGTTTTCAACCAAGGTGGTGCTGTGGAAGGAGAGATAGTAAATAATACATGAATCTTCTGAATAAATACAATAAAATACATTTATGGGGCATTGAATGCAGGCAATAGATGTCTTAAAGTGCATTTTATTTACAATTGTAATTGGTTTGAAGTCATTCCTTAAATAAGAAGAAAGTATCTCCCATTAGAATAATGAATTTGTTTGGAATCAAATAATTTCTTCACAGAGATAAATATTTGCTTTAAAAAATACCAAATTATGAGAGTTAAGTTTGTCTTTAAATGAGAGTCTCTAAACATAATAATTTAAAAAAGCAGCATTTTAAAAAAAATAAGTAATTTAGAACATTTAGTCATTTAGAATAAAATTGGAGGCTAGGAAGATGGCTGGTTAAGAGCAGTTTGCTGTTCTAGCAGATTAACTAATATTGGTCTCATCAACACCCATGTTGGAAAGCTCATAACTGCCTGCTAATCCATCTCCATAGGATCCATCACCCCTGTCTGGTCTCTATGGGTGCTGCACTCAAGTGGACACACACACACACACACACACACACAGAGAGAGAGAGAGAGAGAGAGAGAGAGAGACGTGTAAAATAAACCTAAAGAAAAAGACAATAAAATTTCTTTCAAACTTGAACATCTTTTCAACTATTATCTTAAGTTGTTTTAATTCAAAGTTGCATCATGAGAGCATCTGACAGGATGTCCAGCCTATTTTCAACACAAATAAAAGTGACAAAGTGATAAGATTTACACATGATACTTGCTCCAGTGTATTTTAGCTGAAAGTTTTCCTGTGTCCCTCCTGGCCTGTGGTCAGGACAAATCTCTCTCATCCAATGGTCCCACAGTTGCTCAGACCCAAATAACCACACACAGGCTAATATTATTTTTAAACTATGGCCATGGAAGTCTTCTTGTTATCTAGTTTTGATATCTTAAATTAACTCATTTCTATAAATCTATACTTTGCCACATGGCTCATGGATTATCCTTACCTTTACATCTTACTCTTTCTGGCAGCGGCTAACAGTGTCTCCCCTGCTCTGTCCTCTTCCTTCCTCTCTTTCTATAGAATGTCCTGCCAAACATTATTCTGCCTTACCATTGGCCAAACAGCTATATTTATCAACCAACCAGAGCAATACATTTTCACAGCATACAGAATGATATCACCCATCATTTCCCCTTTTTTTTCTATTCAAAAGGAAGGTTTTAACTTCAACACAGCAAAATTACATATAACAAAACAGTTATCAAGCAAGAATTATAGTTATAATATCTAGTCTATTTGTATTTGGAAAAATCAAAGAAGATATCCTATCTATCCTATATTTGTGAGGCCAAGGTTTCATATCTACCTTATCTTCTATCAAAACCAAGAAAAACCATAATTATAACTATCTAGTCTTCAACTACATCAAAGACCTCAGAAGGATACAATATTATCTAAGTAAGCAGGAAGAGAATTGCTGATGTATTTATTGCTGGTATATATTGTATCTAGTTAATGTACTTATTGTATTTAGTTTTTCTTATATTAGTTATAACTTTTTTATTTTTTATTTTTATTAGACAAAAAAGGGAAATGTGGTGATATTTTATTTGTGCTTTAATAAATAAAGTTTGCCTGGAGATCAGAGGAAATAGCAAGCCATGTTAAGAAGTCAAAGAAGTCAGGTAATGGTAGAACATGCCCTTGATCCTATCATTTAGCAGGTAGGATTCTCTGTGTGTTCAAGGCCACACTGGAAACAGAGCAAAGCATGGTGACACATGCCTTTAATCCCAGTACCAACCATAGAGTTCTGGAGACCTGTACAGACATGAAGTGCCAGAGCTGGCCAGGAAGAGGAAGTGATATAGCTAGACAGAGAGCAAATCAGATGGCAGAACAGCAAGGCAATAAAGGCGTAGGTAGACAGGAAGTAACTCGAATTTGGAAGCTGCAGAGTTGGTAAGGTAAGGTTGGCTGGTGGCTCTCCCTATTTCCCTGATCTTGCTAAGACTTTCACCCTTATATTTGGCTCCGTGTTTTTTGTTTAATAAGACCATTTAGAAATTCTTCTACCGTGTATGGATTTCTTTTTGTCCTGCTATTGATGATCTATCAGTAACTCAAACTGAGGAATGAGTAAATGCAAATCCTTATTCAAAAGGGAGAATGTATTCAATTTAAATTCTTTACTGGGTGAAAAAGAGATGGGTCAGAGGTCAGGAACATGACTGCTTTTCAGAAAACCAATGTTAAATTCTTATAACCCATACCAGGTGGCTCACAAGCACCTGTGATTCATGCTTCAGGGCATCCAATGCCCTCTTTTGGCCTCCACAGGTAGCAGCACTCATGGGGCATTCTCTCACACAGACACTAGCACACATATATATAAGTAAAAATAATAGATATAAGTATTTTAAAAGATACTTTATTCTCTAATTTAAGGAATCATTTTATATATATGAAAAATATGTGACATATATAGATATATATCTTTGTCATATGTATTCATAACTCCAAAGCTAAGTGAATATGCTAAATGGCATGGTATTTTGTGAAATAAATGTGAGAAAAGAAGGGTCATTTAGCAAATAAAAGAAGTTAGAAAGATTGGTTTTATACACACAAAAATGAAAATATGAATTTATTTGAGTATGTTAAAGACAAATAAGATGCAATTTAAATTGTGGGAGGGTGTGGATATGTGTGCCACTCATAAAAACTAGACTATAAAACATACATAAAAACACTAATATGTTATAAACAGTTATGAAAAGAAAATGGAAAGCCAATAGAAACACACAAGCTAAGAACAAGAACATTATGTTTAGAAAATATAGCAGTTGAGTATGCATTCAATATTCATAAAGATTACATTCATAGAATTCAGTGAAATGCCATTTTACAGCCAAAAGGATGGCCATATGCTGTACTTCTAAAATGTGATATTTCTCTTTCCAGATAAGAAGGCCAAATGCAGACAAAGCAGGACTCTGTAAGCAATCTGGGAATCCTTTGAGTCTTCTTGTCTGGCAAGTATCTCATTTTTACTTATGTGTGACTCTTCCAGAGGACATGTGAACAAATGTCTATTCACTACAGATAGGGCACAGATAACCAGTCACAGATAACTCAGGAAAGCTGCATCCTCCAGAGCTCTTCTCAGCTTGGTTTGTTTGGTAATCTTTTCCCATCAATCATTACCATGTATATAAGTTTAGACATGATCCTTATGAATCTTGTAACTTTCAGGAAGTTTCTAAGCCTTTTAATTTTCATTTACTTCCTCAACTTTTTATGTTACACTACTTCCCTAGTGTTACTGGTCTTCCTCTTGCCTCCAGGAGGGAATGTTTCAAAGGAGGAATGTTTCAATTTATAGAATAGCTGCACAACAACCTTGTAAAACTACTTTTGGTAAATGTTTTGTCTATAACTCCTTTTCTACTCTTCCTATAAAATATTTGAATGAGCAGCCATGGCCTCTAACTACTTGTGAATCTATCTCTAGCATAAAGGCTTCAACCTCGACATGTTCTTGTTTGGGAAAGATCAAGCCTGCCAAAAAAATTCACAGTTATCTGATCAGCACCCAAAGATAAGACTGGTGTCTAAATCTCTATGTATGGGTGACAGCCTAGCTTCAGGAAGTGTGTCAGCAAACTCCATTAAGTTCCATATTGGCTTTTTACATTCTTTCTTTGTGTGAATGTCCATTTACCTTATTAACTCACTTTAGGAGATTCCCCCTTCTCATTCCATGTTCCTACATTACATCAACAAGTCAACCTTTATATATTAAACTTAAGTTCATATCACACTGACCATAGCAATGGTAAGAATTCATTATTTGTTAAAATCTCTTTTTGGAGCTGGGGAGATTACTCAGTGCTTAAGACACTTACTGCTCATGCAGAGGTCTCAGATGCCATTCCAGCACCCACATCAAGCAGCTCACACCTGGCTGAAACTACAGTTCTAGGGACCCTTGACGTCCTTTTCTGGCTTTCACCCATGCTCACATTGCACACACAAACAAGTAGGCACACACACACACACACACACACACACACACACACACACAAATTTAAATAATTTCTTTAAAATCCAGGTTTGGAAATAATTGAAAATGTTGAAGAAATTCTTATTATACTATGAATTTCAAATTTGACCTTTTTAGTCTTTATCTCCTGGAAAATGAGCAAGCTATTTGAATGTTCCAGGAAAATACTGGATTCACAAAGTGATGGGTTCTGGCTAAAGATAACAATAAGAAAAGAAAATGTCCCTGATCCTGAGTCACCTCTTTAAGTATTGACATTGTTTTGAAATGACTATTTTAGATTGTTATATAGTAAATATTTAAAAAATCAACTTTTGTTTGATTGACTAATAATAGCTATGCTTCTCTAGTAAAAGTAGGAAGCACTATTATTCTACTCCAATTATGATGTCTAAACTTAAACACTATGTTAGAAAATCGCCAGGAAGTCAATACTTCTAACTGTAATACTATAAGTGTATCCAATTTTGAGACTAAATTATTTATTGATGAATCTGTCTGTCTGTCTGTATTTTATTGTAACTTTTATCTGTCATCTATATATGTAGTTATTTATCTATGTGCCTGTGATCTATTATCTATCTGCCACCTGTCTGTATCTATCATAACTATCATCTATCTACACATGTTTTCATTCTTGAGGTCTTTTGTTCTTAATTATCTAAGATATTATTAACACTACATTGATTATAAAAAGCCTAAGTAGTACCTACATATTGTAGAAGCTTGATACATTCTTTTACTGAAGGAAAAAAGTGTATCCTTGGGTGTGCATTCATATGTGCATACACATGTGTCTACAGACTAGTGGAAGCAGAAGTCAATGTCATGCATCTTCTTCAATCACTCTGTGCCTTTCTTCATCCCTCCCCCTCCCTTTCTTTCCTTCTTTCTTTCTCTCTCTCTCTTTCTTTTTCTCTTTCTTTCTTTCTCTCTCCTTTTCTTTCTTTCTTTCTTTCTTCCTTCCTTCCTTCCTTCCTTTCTTCCTTTCTTTCTTTCTTTCTTTCTTTCTTTCTTTTCTCTCATTCTTTCTTTCTTAAATATGGTCTCTTATTGAACCTGGAGCTCACTAATCAGCTAGATTAATTGACCAAAAAACCCAGAGATCCTCCCATGTCCATTTCTTCAGTGCTGTAATTATTGATGTATACTTTGGCACTAGGCTTTTTACATGGGTGCTGAGAATCAAATTCGGGTTTTCATGTTTATGACAAGCACTTTACTAATTCAGTCATCTCCCTAGCCCCAAGTGTGTAAAGCTCTTGATAATTTTAAAACAGAAAAATGTAAGAACCATTAGTAACCTTAATGTGCTTAATTTAATCATCCTATATTTATCTTCCTTGTTACCTCATGACTTAATTGGCTTCTGTTGAGTGCAATGATCTGCTGGATATCAAGCAATTAGTCTGCATCTGTTGCACCTGCTGTGTCTGACCTCCGGGCATCCATACTTGAAGACAGATGCTCAGGCAGGGACATGGACAGGGTATTTCCTATAAACTGAGGCTATAGCCAGAGTAAACTCAGGTAGTGTATGTTTTCAAATTACTAATTAGTATGAGTTTATGACAATTGTCACCTCAGAAGCTCCTTCACTTTCACTGCTTCCATAGCCATGCCTGCCCTGATGCCCTGAAGACATTATGAAGACTTCAGTTTTGTAACCACCATTCATAGAAAAGGAAATTTGTGAAGATACATCTCTAAAGAGGAAAAGATGTAGAACAATTGAGAAGGGAGATGTGCTCTTCCTACCAAGATGTCAAAGATGAAGGACTGAATCAATGAAAAAAGCAGAGATGTCTCATATAAAGAGAAGCATCCCAGGGGGAAAACTCCATAGATTGCCTGTGTTCTTTGTAGTCTGATGAAGAAGCAGAATGAAAACTACAGTAGTAGTGATCCCTAGCTTCAAATAAGATGTTTAAGGAAAATGTTATCTTGCTCACAATTTCTATTTAAACTTGTAATTTGGTTGTATGTTATTTTAAAAGTATCTCATGTTGTAATTGTTTGACTGATAAATGTGCATTCTTTTTATATTAATGCCTTGAATACATCCATCCATGTACTTGTAGTTTATTTATGCCATCTCATGGACAGAGCTCAGTGGAAACTGACAGGATCAGACAGAGAAAAAAGTAAGGCTGTCATTTATGGAATTCATACCAGCCCTGGGTAGCACAAGAACGTGAACCCACACCAACAAATCCAGAAGTCTTTGGTCTTCTATTCATTTTCTGTCAACACCATTGCGATATCCAGGAATCATGGAAAAGCAGATATGGTGGTTAAATTTACACTTATTTTCATAAAGGAATAAATGGAAAAGTTGTTGTAATGTAACACTTGCATGAAACCACAGGGGAGAAAAGTTGGGGTGAAGGAATATGAAATTTCTTTTTAGAAGATGAAAGAATAAAGCAAAATCAACTCCAAAGCATTATACTTTAACTTCTTTTGTCAAAAAGTTTCTAGAGAAAAATCATACTCTACTAAATAAATAAACAAAGTTTGTTTCATCTATGAATGAAAATCCACCTCACTCAGCATTTTCCCACATGCATACTTCTATGCAAAACATCTCTATAAAATAATAATCCCTGGGCTGGGGAGATAGCCTGGTGGGATATCATTTGCCAACATCAGTGTGGCCTTGGGTTCAACCCCAAGTACAGCAAAGAAAGATGATATACCATCTTATGCATAAATGTTTGAAAACAATAAATATTTCACTATGTCATCAATTTTTATAATTTGCTATAGTACTTAGAAACATGCAGGTAAGATTCAAAATAGGACTGATAAATCTATATTTTACTTTAAAAATACTTTTACTAATTCTTTGAGACTTTCATAATACATAAAGTGTATTTTAAAAGATTTATTTATTTATTTTTTATTTTTCTTCTTTTGTTTTTCAAGATTTTTCTCTTTGTATTCCTGAGTGTCCTGGAACTCTCTGTAGACCAGGCTGGATTCAGTCCAAAGATCTACCTTTCTCTCTCAATGAATGCTGGGATTAAAGGTGTGTGCCACTACACCATGCTTTAAAGATTTATTTTTATTTATGAGTATATGTATGTCTGTGGGAGTGAATCTATGTGTATGCAGGTTCCCATGGAGGACAAAACAGGGTGTAAATTTTCCTGGGGCTAGAGTTACAAGCAGTTTGGAGCCACCCAGCATGAGTGCTGGGAACTGAATCTCATCTTCTCAAAAGCATCAAGTGTTCTTACCTGCTGAGCTGTGGGTCCTGCCGCCCCAGCCCCAAGAGACATTGCAGGCTGGTGATCTCAGGATGCAAGGAGTTGGACTGAGGAGACTGTGTCTGAGGACAGCTCGATTATTGAATTAATGGACTAGCTTATGTAGCTCTAGTCATGAGGGGAGAGGAAGCCAAAAAAACAAGTGAATGCAGCTAATTTGCATATGCAGACCAGACTGAGAGCAGGCAAATGTTAATAACACATCAATTCAATTACCAAAGCAGGCAGGAGGGAATGTAGGGCAAGGGTGCCATAGTGGAGGTAGACACTTTCCAGGCTACCAGTGGGCAGACTGCTGGTCACATGATTTCTGAGAAACAGTTTTTCTGCTTAACTGACTCTAACATGATGTGGCCTTTGTTTCTATGGAGTTAAGTAAGGCCAGGCCTGATTTGAGTAGGGAACATCCTATATCTTGTTCTGAGAGCTGTCCAGAGTATGGCCAAGACTCTACCATGTCTCATCTGGCCTGGGGGCCCACCCTGAGCCATCTTTCCGTCCCCATACAATGTATTTTGATTACATTTTTCCCCCACCCAATCTTACCTGTCACTCCTCCTACATTCTTTCCCATCTTTAACCTTCCTCCCAATTCCTTTCCTCTTTTTTTTTAAATTTTTTTCCAATAACTCATACAATCCAATTTGTTCCACCCATACATCATGTATACATGAGTATGGGGTCATTTATCTTTTAGTCTTTCAAAATTACTGTTATAGACTGCCAAATAGTATCCAGAATATTCTACAGAAGTTGTGAATTACTGAACACAATTTCGGAAATCAGCTCACATTTTCGTTGTTATTTCTGAGTCACTTTGTAGGAAAAAGTCAATGAAACATGATGATGTATGAAGAACCTTTCTCAGTGTTATATATGTTATATTAAAGGGGACATCCAGCAGCATGATTGTGTACAAACAGCATAATTGTATGTGTGTAAAATAACAAGTCTTTCCCAGAAGAGAAAGAAAAGGTAAGAATTAGAAATTATTCTGTGTATCAGCTAATAGGTAATCTATTATAATTTAGATAGAAACCCTAATATAGTGGTATTCTATTTGTACTGAAATGTGATTTTATTTGTATGTTAATAAAGAAAGTTGCCTAGGGGTCAGAGCTATTAGCAAGCCATAGTGAAAGCCAGGGCGGTGGTGGTCCACACCTTTAATCCCAGCACTTGGTAAGCAGAACTAGGTAGATCTCTGTGTGTTCAAGGATACAGCCAGCATTGGAGACACACGCCCTTAATCTCAATACCAACCATAGAAAACCTGGAGGTCTATACAGAGAGGCAGTAATGAGGCAGTCACGTAGTTGGGTTTACAACCAATGAGAAGGCAGAACAGACTCTTATTTAAAAACGAACGCACAGGAAGTAGTTCCTTTTCGGAGAGGTCTCTTGGCGGGAGAGGCTAGCTGGCGGAAAGTGGTAAGATTCTTAGATCTGACCTCTTGGGCTTTCATTCTTACATTGGCTCTGTGTTTCTTATTTAATAAGGCGGTTGGTTACATCTACATTTGGCGCCCAACGTGACAAGAATCCATAAGAAACCGCTTGACTTGCGGCGGGTCGCGGCGGGTCCGGTTTCCCACCCGGGCAGCCGGCTCCCTAGGCCAGGCGGCCGGCTCCCTAGCCAGGGTTCAGGCCGGACTGACCGTAGCCCCAAGCGGTTAACTTAAAGCCGGTGCTACAAACAACTCGGGTCTGCCCTGCCGAACAGGGTACCTGCCTGTAAATCCAACGCACGTGGTCGGAGTTTAAGGAAGTTTAGCCCAGGCTTGACTCCGCTCAAGCTGCAACACGTGGCTGGATTTAAGCTTTTGGTAGCTCGCTTTCTTGCTCTTGCTCTCTCTCTCTCTCTCTCTTTCTCGATTCACTTTGGACACTAGGTGGCTGTTTTGAAATTCCCTCGGATTTCTACTGTTCTGTGCGGATTTGGTAAGTCAATTAACATATCAGATATTTTAAAAGAAACTATTTAAAAGAGAAAATTTTTCCACATTAAAAAAAATTGGGTTTTCTGTGTGCATTGGAAGAAAATTGGGCTTTGTTTGCAATTTTAGGCAGTCTGACAATGGAACAACTGTATAGGATGATTAATATTGATCGGATTATGCAGTTTGTTACTATGTTTATACTCATTTTACTATTTAAAAAGATAGTCAATTTAAGTGCCAGGATGACAGCTTTAGAAAAACTTGTTAAACCTGAAAAAACTTAGACAGAAGAAATTAAGAGTGAAGTTGTGGATCATAAGGTTACAGAGAGAAAGCCTGTTTTCACACAGTCACCCTTAATTTATCCGGTAACCGTACAGCAGTCGCCTGATCAAATGACTACACAAAATATTTGGGCTCCAATTGACATGATGGATTTACGAAGGTTTAAGGAGGCAATAGTATCTTATGGCATGCATTCCCCATACAT
>CABHPH010159750.1:9951-21025 GCA_902168325.1 Peromyscus nudipes
AAGCTACACAGAGAAACCCTGTCTCGAAAAACCAAAATAAATAAATAAATAAATAAATAAATAAATAAATAAATAAATAAAATAAAAAATAAATAAAAAAAATGCGTTCCTTATGAGGTATCACATTGATTCAGTCCTCTTGCCTTTCAGTTTATGCTTTGGAAAAAAAATAATTTTTTAAGAATTTCTATGGAGCACAAAGATATCACCCTGTTTCTTCTATTAGCATCTCTCTGTCATCTCACCTCATTTAGCTCAAATTCATCGGAGGTCACTTTTCTGTAAGGTGGTTAGGCAGGAATCTTGTCTCGGTTAGGTGATCTAATACCATTTATTAAATAACCTACCTTTTATCCACCCATGTGACATGCTAACACACGTGTACACACACACACACACACACACACACACACACACACACACACACACACGCACACACACTCTGAGCTTCCTGTTTTACTCTACCACTAGTTAACTCAGGCAACTTTCCTGGGAGCCTATTCTTATTAAAGAGGTAATGTACTATTGAGAATACATATTCCCTCAGATACCTTTCATTTAATGGCTCACAAAGTGGGTCTTTTGCATATTTCTTTACTGAAACAAAATCTAGCAAATACCATTAGCTATGACATGTTTTCTTTTGTAAGAAAGAAAAAATCCAGCACACTCGAGGAGCTGTGCAGAAAAACTCCCACGCCCCGCAGCTCTTACATTTCTGCTTCTCCAGGCAGTTGACGCTTCCTGGGTCTTTTCCAATGGCAAAGCTGGCAAGAAAAATGCACATTCCATTCCCCCCTTTCTCCACACTCTTCACCCAGTTTTCCCTACAGCAGGAAGCCCATCCCCCAACGACACCTGTGTCTTTTGTCCTTTACTAGGAAGTCTGAGAGGCTTTTCCACATTTTCAATGACATGTAGTAGAGCACTGTAAAGCGCTGCCCTGAGTATTGCCAGTGTTTAAATACTACTGAAAACTCCGAGGGAGCTTTGATGTCACGCCCTGGGTGCTCCCTGATCATGTCCCGCTGATCATGACAGAACAGATACTTACTAGCTAACGCATCCTGACATAATGTCAGGTGTGTGGAGATGGACGCCTGGTTGACGTGGGGGTTAATGTGTGACAGCTCAGTTCCTACACTGAAATGGGTGAGATCATGTCTGCACCTCTGGCTCATGGAGTTCTTTGTTCAACTGTTGGGGTCTGAGCGAGAAATGTCCCTCAGAGACTCATATAATTAAACACATGGTCCCCAGCTGCTGGCACAGTTTGGGGAGGTAGAGCTGGAGAAAGTGTGTCACCGAAAGTGCGCTTTGATGGTTTATAGCCTCACCCACCTCCATTCTTTCTTTCCGCTTCCTGTATGTGGATGAAGATGTGATCAGCCAGCTTCCGGCTCCTGCCACCAAGACTTCCGGGCCTACCACCGTGATGGACTCTAGCCCTCTGGACCTGTATGCTAAAATAAACTATTTTAACACAGCCAAAGCAAAGTAACCAATACAACTAACAGCAATCCTCTGAGCCAGAGATGAACACATGACCCAGGCCCAGCCAATCAGCCTATTCTACTCTCCTGGCCTCAGCTGTCTCCAGGATGGACTAAGGACCCAGGCCAGGCCCAGGAGACTCTATCTCAGGGTTCTGTTGTGTGACAGACTTGTTCTAGGGAGACACAACACTCAGGTCTCCTTAGACCAGCAGGGGAAGCCACACCAGACCAATGACATGATTGCACCAAAGACCAACTTGGTCTAACAATGAGTTTATTGGGGACTACTAACAGGAGGATGGGTGAGAGGTTATGTGTAGGATCACGGATGACTCAAAAGCAGCTGGATAACCAGAAGGTTCACCCCAACACAAGTGACAACCACAGCTCACAGAAACTTCAGCCCTGGTGTTCTCTGCACAAACTTGCAGCAGCTCAGAACGCACGAGGTGTCTTCCTTCTGCAGCTGGTCTGGCCAGCATCTTCTCCCCCAGAAGTCGTCTACTCCTCTTGTAAAGCTGGGGAAGGGACTTCTAGAATGTTCCAAGGTTTTGTTTTGCTAGCTATGTGAACTTTGAGCCTTCCCCCCCCACCCCGCTGGAGGGAGTGTTTCAGAAGAATCCTCTACTCTACAGCTTCAGCTGGAATATTCTGAAAGAAATTCCTTCCCTTTCTCCTGAGATTGCTCTCCTGAACATGTTAGCCTGGACCACCCCAAGCAACATAGCCAACGGGAGGAAGGGAGCTAGGACGAAGGCTGGGAGTGAAACACAAGTTCCCGTTTCCAGCCTGGACTGTCTTCAGTGACGCACAGACACTTGTTTAGCCTGAGTCTCTTTTGTTGTAGCGGTGTGTGTTCTTTCTGGCCATTTCTAAGCTAGGGAGAATCCAGGGATCCACTGTGCCCTGTTGCTTGTGGTCTAGGTATCTCTCCATGGTCGTTGTCCTGGGCCTCAAGTCCCATTTCCCACTGAAAAGGATCTGTAGTCAAGGTAGGGACAGAGTGACTGCCCCCTCCTAAGCTTTTTTGGTATTACCAACATGCTCAACGGTGGCCCCCTGGGATGTTGTGAGGTAGCTACCAGAGAAGACTACTGGGACATAAGTTTAAGCCAATAGAAAGCTTAATAGAAATTTATTAATTGGCCAGTGACGATACTGGGTGTTCAGGACCCCAGTGCAGTCCTGATCCTTTCTCAGGGTAAGCTTTTAGCACCAAAACCATATCCTGGGTTGACACACCTCAGTTGGCATGAAGCAGAACTACAGAAGCCAAAAAGCAAGGTTAACAGATTTAGGGACTTTCCCAGAACTATGGACTCTGATGGAGTAGGTCTATGTCTTCATTTTGGCAGGTGGTGCTGCCGACATGCTGGGTTCCATGACCCGAATGGTGCTTCCATCATGGCGTCAGTTGTGCTAAGGCCTGGGGGCACGTTTCAGGGAAAATCATGCTCTAAGTGGGTCAGATGGACCCAGACCAGGCCCACTTGACACCTTCTGCACACCTCATGGCAGAGGACTGTTGTGTCTGGACACATGGGCCCAAGCACAGCAAGAGAAGGAGAAGCCCAGAAGCCTGGCCTAAGTAGGTTTGGGAGTGACCTTCCCTTGGCTACAGACAGCAGAAACTCAGTGCAAACACAGTCCAAAAGGTCAGCCTGTTAATGTATGCTATCAGAAACCGGGGACAAGAAACCGTAGGAATAAGGGATCTCTCCTATTGTTCGTGGACCCTACCTCAGAGGGGCTGAGTTCCAAACCTGCCTCAAGTACCTACCCCAGTCACTCAGCTGCACCTTCAGCTGGGAGAAGCCCTGCCCTAGGTGACTGCTCCTTCCAGAAGAGAAAGGTTCAGGGCAGAAGACAGCCCTTCTTACCCTTGATTGCAGAGCCTTTCTGGATTTAGCAGATCCCTTATAGCGTCAAGTCTCAGAGCTTGCTAGTCTCAGCTACAGAGTGTGACGACTTCACCAGGATAAGTGCAGAGGGTGGGGCCCCCTCAGCCACCCCACCCCCACCAGGTACATTCTCAAGACAAGTGTCTGACCACCCCCCACAGTCCAGCGTACTTCCCATTCCCAGCCCTTCAAGATTATCCCATAATTAGCTGTCATTAGTAGCCAAGCAGGGCAAATCAGTGGTAAAAATCAGGACTCTAGGATTCAACTGTCCCTTAGGAAGACACCCAGGAGTTGTTTTTGTTTTTTTTCCCCCCTGATTTTGCAAACTAGGCAATCATAAACAAAACAGCCCTGTGGCAGCATTCTAGTGTACTTCCCTCTCACCCAGGATCTCGGGGTAGGGGCTGGGGCCTGTGTCTCTGCACCTCTCCCCACTCACACACGATTAGACACTAATTGCTCTGGGTTATAGCCTTGCTCTTAACAGGGAAGCCCTTGCATTTTCAAAATTTAAAACCTACCAGAGTGATTTGTGTTGCTTAACAGCTACAAATTTGTTAGCCTGACTCGACCAGCTAAACCTGGGGCACCGCTGCGTAAATGCGGATACCACCTCTGCAATGACAGTAACGGATGCGGCGAGAGGTCTGTGAGAGCAAACAGTGTAGTGTGGGGGTGCACAGAGAACCCCAGGGCACTTCCCCCGCCTTGCACCCGAACAAGCCGTTTGCTTCACTTATGGAGAGCCAAACACAAGGTGAAGCCCCACCCTGAGCAGACTGGCCTTGGCCACCTTTTCTTCCCTCTGTGGGTCAGTTTCAAAGTGGATGCTGGGTCTGAGGTTGACTGTGCTGATGTGTATTACAGTCAGTGCCAGTAAGGGTTATGTGGGGGCTGAAGTGGAGCTCAATGGTAGAGCATGTGCTTAGGGTGCTCAAGGTCCTGGGTTCGATTCCCAGCAGCAGAGAGAGATGGGGCTCGTGTACATGCTAAGCCCTGGGCACACGGGCGTCGGGTGCTTCCTGTACTGCTGGGCCTGGAAGTTCTAATGCAGTGTTCAGAAATGGCTTCTTGACCCACTGATCTCACACTTGTGTTTTACGGAAGGGGACCCAGAGTTCCAAAGAAAGGGAAGGATTCCTCAGCATGAAGAAGCAATAGGTGGACCTTCAAGTTGGCTAACCTGAGTTCATTCCCTGGGACCCATGTGGCTGAGGGGGAGAACTGACTTTTAGAAGTTGTCTTCTGGCTTCCACACGCACACAGTTACACGAGCATGCAGACACATACACACACACACACACACACACACACACACACACACACTCTAAACAAACAAATAAAGAAGAAGCAGTGATGGATGGAGCTCTTAGTGTGTGGCTGGTTTTTCTGGTCATTCCTGACCAACTACCACTAAGGATTTTCAAGTGTGTTGGGTTTCTAGGTGCCTAGAGTGATGAACTAAGACATGTTCTTGGCTCTCAGGAAGTGTTCAGTCCAACATGAAGATCAGATATGAGAACAAATCACCAGCAAGTTATGGCAGAATGTCTGTCTGTCCTGCTGGCCCAGGACCTTTGCACATGCTGTCTTCCCCGCTCGTTCACTCTGCCTCCCCACCCGACTCAGCTACCACCTTCCTGAAGCTTCCCCTCTCCACTTCCCAAGCTCCTTTCTTGCTGTCTCACTACACAGTGCCCCCCACCCCACGAGTTCCTTGACATCTTCCCAGTTCACCTCTGCGCTCACCCACTGAGCATGTGAGCAAGCATGTTCTGTGCATGGGAAGCCTCTGTGCCGATGCCTTGGATGACGTGGGGGAGTGTTCCACCTTCACAGATGGCTGCTGGGATAACAAGGCCCACACAGAACAGGGCAGTTCGGTCTTCACTGTGCTTCATGCCCCTCCTCCAGAAGACCTAGCTTAAGAAAAGTTCATGTGAACAGTGTGTGTGTGTGTGTGTGTGTGTGTGTATAGTCTTTCCAGAGCCTCAGTGGGACTTAGAAGTGGAAAAGTGACGTCGCCCACTGGTTATTTGAAGTAAGGTACTGGGTCCAGATGCAGGGAGGGGACAGGCCTGCCAGAGAGGCTGTTGTTCTTGACTTCTTGCACATTTCACTTACAAATCTCACTGTTACTGAGGCCCCCTTCTCCCCATTATCAGTGTTCCCATTCTGCAAGCATCTTGATGCCATGGAAACAAGGAGGCTTTAAGAAAATCCGGAACAAAATAGGATAGGAAGAAAGTGACCCCTCCAAACCAGATATTCGTGTGTGTGTGTGTGTGTGTGTGTGTGTGTGTCTGTGTGTGTCTGTGTGTACGTGTGTATGTGTGTGTGCACACTTCTACATGTGCATGTGGAGTCCCAAGGTTGATGTCGAGTCATCCTCCATCGCTTTTCTACCACCCTCACTGAGACAGGGTCTCTCAATCAAAGCAGAACTCATCAATATGGCTAGTCTCGCTAGCCAGCTTGCTGTGGAGATCCTGGCTCTGCCTTCCTAGCAATTCCCTAGAATTACATCCTCCTCGCTTCCCTCAAAAAGAAAAAAAAAAGGGGGGGGGGGATTGGGTCTTGTCTTAGCTAGGGTTTCTATTACTGTGAAGAGACATTATGACCATGGCAACTCTTATAAAGGAAAACATTTAAATGAGGCTGGCTTAAAGTCTTAGAGGTTCAGTCTATTCTCATCATGGCGGGAAACATGGAGGCATGCAGGCTGACATGGTGCTGGAGAAGGAGCTGAGAGTTCAACATCTTGATCCAAAGGCAGTAGGAGTGAGAGTGACACTGGGTGTGGCTTGAGCACCTAAGACCTCAAAGCCCGCCTCCACAGTGACGCACTTCCTCCAACAAATCCACACCTACTCCAACAAGGCCACACCTCCTAAGAGTGCCACTCCCTATGGACCAAGCATGCAAACACATGAGTCTATGGGGGCCATGCCTATCCAACCCAGCACAGGATTCTCTACAGTTCTTCTAATTGAACAGACCACAGTCCCAGGCTTGTGCTGGCTTTCTACCTTGGTCATTAACAATGTTGGTAGGTTGGTGGGAGGGGCCTTGCATCTATGACACATATTGTCATAGCTCTCTGGGTGAAGCGGGGCTTCTTGATCCTAGGGATGGCATTGATAACTTGAATCCTCTCTGTGTCTTAGATCCCTAGTGGTTAGCTCTTCTTCTGAATCACTACATGGGGTGGAATTTGCAAATGATAAGAAGTATAGTACCTTGTGTTTTAATTCTCTGGTCCTAGCAAGGTATGAGAGTTTGTCTTTGACTATTGATGGTAGAGTTCTTGCCTGAGGAGTGAAAAACAGTCCCCTATTTTAAAGAGGGCTGCTGCTTCTGCTTCTTCTTCTTCTTCTTCTTCTTCTTCTTCTTCTTCTTCTTCTTCTTCTTTTTTTTTTGGTTTTTCGAGACAGGGTTTCTCTATGTAGCTTTGCGCTTTTCCTGGAACTCACTTGGTAGCCCAGGCTGGCCTCGAACTCACAGAGATTCGCCTGGCTCTGCCTCCTGAGTGCTGGGATTAAAGGCGTGCGCCACCACCGCCCGGCTTTAAAGGGGGCTTCTATTGCAGGTATTCCCTTCCCCTCCTTCCTCCATGCTTGGGACCAATGGGATGCTGGGTTTTTGTTTTGTTTTGTTTTGTGAGACAAGGTTTCTCTGTGTAGCTCTGGCTGTCCTGGAACTCACTCTGTAGACCAACCAGGCTGGCCTCAGACTCACAGATATCCACCAGCCCCTGTTTCTCGAGTGCTGGGATTGAAGGTGTGCACCACTATTGCCTGGCTGACCAAAGGGTTTCTTAGAAGTACATTGCTACATTCTATATTATAATCCCAGGGGGATTATACTAGGCATCTCCATGGTGATATTCCCCAGAATATTCTATCAACGTTTACTTAAAGGAGAGCCTGTGCTGGGTGGGGATAGCCAGAGGAATAGCTGTGCTGTGGTGTGTATAGAATCAATTACCACCTTGATAGACTTTAGAATCAGCTGGGACCAGCCTTTTGGGCGGATTATCTTGAGCACATTGATTGAGGTAGGAAGACCTACCCACTATAGGTGGCGCCATTCCCTGGCCCAGGTCCTGGATTGTGCAAGTGGTGAAAGTGAGCTGAGCAGAAGCGTGCATTCATGCTTGTGACATGATGTAACGTGACTGGCATATATGTCCACCTGTGGGAGAAAAGAGTTGATGTACCAGCCTACTAAGGTCTGGTAGAGTGTGCCATGTGCAATGAATTGAATAGGTCAGAACCACGTCTAGGCTGTCACGGGAGGACAGAAGTGATGATGATAGGAAGAAGAAACCCGACAGGCAGCTCAGGTCAGGAACTCACAGCAGCGTTCCAGGCTGTCCTCCCCTCTCTGCCCAAATGCTGAGGAGCCCTGGTTTCTTATCCCCTCTCAATGAGTTGCCTGGCATGAGGCCATATGTAACCATGAAATTGAAACTCCAGCCCAAACACCAATCCCTCCTGGGGGATGGCCTTCAATCCGAGGATTTGGAGACAGAGGCAGGTGGATCTCTGAGTCTGAGGCCAGCCTGGTCTACAGAGCGAATTCCAGAACAGCCAGAGCTACACAGAGAAACCTAGTCTTGAAAAACAAACAAAACAAAACAAAAAACTGGCCACAGTCTGGGCATATCTTCTAGACACTCTGGGCTTTCTCACACTTCTTCTGAAGCTCATCAGCCCCGAATCTGCCCCACTTCTGCCATGTGGTTGTCTGTCCGGCTTCCATTGCTAATCTCCATGCTTAACCCAAAGACTGAAGCAGGAGAATCGCACGTTCAAAGCAAGCCTGGGCTACATCGTGAGACCCTGTCTCAAGAACAACCAATAAATATGGCAGGGGCTGTAGCTCAGTTGGCAGAGCACATGCTAGCTTGCCAGAGACCCTGGGTTTAATCGTAGTACTCTGATGTGGGAGTGGTGGTGCACTCCTGTAATCTCAGAGTTGGCCTGTAATGGAACTTTAGGAGTTCAAGGTCACCCTCAGCTACACACCAGGCTTATTGAGGTAGTCTCTCAGGTGTCTCACCGCATCCTTTTCTGGCCTTTTTTTTTTCCTGTTCTAAATCCAACACCAGGGAAGTCAGCTGCCTCACTGAATCTTCACAACACAATAAGTTGAATATAGCCACCGAAAATACTCATGCAAATATCTTCATTAGCGAAATCACGCAATTAACCTGAAATACGTGTTAAACGAAGCAGCTAAATTGTTGCATATTTTCCCAGCTCTTAATTATAATTTTGGTAATCAATTTTTCCTTCTGATTAGCAAAAAGAAAAAAAAGAAAGAAAGAAAGCCAACCATTAGCTGGGGCACCCTCGGAGGAGGAGCTGGAGGGAGATGAAGCCGGATCCTCTGGGCTGAGAAGGCTGTTAACCTTCGCTGCATTTTGCTCACTGCCATTGGTGTTTCTTGTTAATGCTCACTGCAGAAGCTGATTAGATTGACAAGAGCATCTTGGATCCAGCCTTAGCTGCGGACTACAGTGTGTAAAAAATGTCTCCAAGTGAAAACTGGTGTCCCAGCTCACAACCCTGAGGACCCAGGTGACCAAAGTGCCTGGAACTGCAGGTTGTTTTTGTTTTTGTTTTGTTTTGTTTTGTTTTAAAGTAGAGTGCAGGACATGCTGTAACATAGATCTCCCATGCTCCTAGACTCTTGCATGTGAGCTGTTGAAGGTGGGAAGAGCCTCACAATACAGGGTTTCACTAGAAGGGGCTCCTGAGCCAGGAGGCCAGCTCAGTTTCTATACCCGTCAAATGTGGAAAGGGGCTGGGGTGTGGCTCTGTGGGTAGTGTTCACCTAGCATACATAACGCCCTGGTTCCACCCCCAGCACTGCATGAGCCAGATGTGGTGGTGCAGGCCTATCATCTCATCACCAGGGAGGTGGAGGCAGGAGGATCAGAAGCTCAGTGTCATCCTGGGCTAAATATTGAGTTTGACGACGACTTTGACTCCATTAGATCCTGTCTTTTAATTACAGGGGAAAGAATGAATTCTCAGGGTCTGGGGCTGTGGTAATGAACTGGTCCACCTGTGTGAAGGAGAGAACACATTTGTGAACATTTAGGTAAACTCCTCCATTCCCCTTTAGCACGTCTTCCTTGAGGCAGCTCGTCTCCTAAGCTAACCCAGGAATGTATCACCCCTGAAGAGGAGAGAGTGAGGACTTCATCTCTCTAACAAGACACGGGCTTTATCCATTTGACCCCAGAGTCCCTCTCTAGGTGTGTCCCCAAATGCTTAGGGCTTAGGTGTGAGGATAGAGCGGGAAAGAACACACACATGATTTATCTAGGAAAGCACAGGAGTGCAGGCTGTGTGCTTCGAAAAGGTCCTGCCTAAGAGGTGGCTGTCATTCCTAGCAGACAATGTAGATTTATTCTGACAGTTTTCTGGATCCAAAATAAGTATATTATAGCAATTTTCTGCCAGGGCAGAGTGATGGATCTGAGGGAGAGGCACATCCCTGTCTATTGCATCTAGATGCTGTCCAGACCAGGTGCTCTCTGGGGAGGCTCCTCTGCTGACTGCTGAACTCGGTAGGGAGAGAGGGAGACAGGCCTGGGACAGTTGGGAGGGGCTGTCCAGAGGGTCCTTCTGGGTCTTTTGTGGGAAGGTCTCCTCAGGGAAATAGAAGGGAGGCTGAGGGTGAGGTTTGCTGCCCTGGCCACAGAAGAGTGAGCTGTGGTGACACTAAGAAGTCCCCCAAACCATGCATACTCCTGACAGCAATATGGCTGCTCAAGCAGGAGCCCGAGACACAACAGCAGGGTACATAAAACCTAGGAAGAACACTGTGGGTCTGGACCAGCAGAGCTAGGAGTCCTCAGCCTGCTGGACTTGTAAGAGAGAGCAGCAGGTTAGGCTGCTGGGACACTGGAGAGGGCCCGGCAGATGTCGGGTAACAACCCAGTCAGTCACCTACTTCCCTCCTCTTGACCTTGGTAGGTACTGCCTGCTTGGCAAGTCCACTGCAGCCAGAGGCAAAGTCCTCCAGCAGCGCTGGGCCCAGGGTGGGCAGAAGAGGGAGAGTTCTGGAGGGCAGGTGGTCGTCCAACACGCTGATTAAGCCTTGCTGACTCTTCTCATTCCCAGGTAGAGAGGGATGCTGGAAAAGCCTAAGCTAACTGGTCATGGACTGGTCTGGGGCAATTAGGCAGACAGAGGCACTTTCATGGTGTAAGAGGGTTCAGGGGAAGCCCAGTCAGTTACAAGGTCTCCAGGGTCTTAAACAAGCCCTCTGAAGTTACCCTGGTGGCATTTTACAGGGAGATGGCCAGCAGGACTCCCCATCCTCATGGCAGAGAGGCAACTTGGCTGCTAGCCACCATAGAGATTTACCTCCACTCTTGACCTGATATCTGAGAGGGGTTGGCAGGCGGAAATGGGAGGGAGGCGATCATGGCTAGGTGTCAGCTGCTTCAGAAAGCCAGGACCAAAGCTAACTCATGCCATCACTCCTCCGATGGGCCTTGAGGAGAAGGCCAGACAGGGCCCCTGCAGAAAGGAGGAAGTGACAATCAGATGCGGAAGCTGGGAATCCTATGTGAGCGTATGTCTGTAGTGTATGTCTTTATCCTGTGTGTGTGTGTGTGTGTGTGTGTGTGTGTGTGTGTGTGTGTGTGTGCCT
>CABHPH010159751.1:1598-31955 GCA_902168325.1 Peromyscus nudipes
ACCAACCTCAGGGTGGGGGGATAATGGAGGGAGAGGGGGTTTCCTCAAGCTAGTCGTTTCTGAGTAAATTCTGGTCCAGGGAACTTTGGTTCTGGGCTACTTTGCCCTGGTGAGCAGGGAAACAAAGAACAAAGCGATTCCAACCACCCCCATTCCAAACCACTCTCAGCGGGAAATGGGAGAAAGGGGCGGTCTTGAATACCCCTGAGCTTTTCCTGTCCAAGGGGCGATCTGAATACCCCTGAGCTTTTCCTGTCCAAGGGATATGCAGCCCACGAGGACCCAGACAGATGCGTAGATTGACAGTAGTAGTGAGCTACATTTCAAACTCACAATTCTCCTGCCTCCGTTCCTTTTTTTAAGATGTATTTTTACTTAAGAGCGTGTGTGTGTGTGTGTGTGTGTGTGTGTGTGTGTGTGTGTGTGTTTGCGCACGCTCGCGCACGCGCGCGTGTGCTACATATGTGCAGATTCCTCTAGAGGCCAGACAAGGGTGGAGCTGGAGTTTCATTGGTTCTGGGAACTGAACTCAGATCCTTTGGAAAAGTCAGCTCCCTCAAACAATAAACTCCCTTCCAGTCCCTTTCTTCAGCTGCTTGAACACCAGAATGGCAGGTCTGTACCAACTCTCCCAACCTCTTTTTTTTCCCTACATTTTTTTCTTTGTATTATGTTCCTGAGGTCTTCTTCTTAATGTTCCATAGTCAGAAATTTATATTTTTCTTTTAAATTGGCCTCCGCCTGCCACCTCCCTCCCTTTTCACTTTTCCAATATTCTCACTTTTCTTTTGCTTCCCATTTCTTGATTTTTTTTCTTGTTTTTTAAATCCTCTTTCGTAACTTTGTGGTTTAAGATGTTTTTGTCCCCTTCATGGCTGCTGTTAGAGAGGTGGGCATCACAGCTGGTCCTGGGATGGATGGCACAGTGTTGCTGGTAGAGTGGTGTCTTAGTCAGGGTTACTATTGCTGGGATGAAACCTCATGACCAAAAGCAAGCTGGGGAGGAAAGGGTGTATTCGGCTTACAGGTCCACATCACACTTCACCATCAAAGGAAGAGAGGACAGGAACTCACACAGGGCAGGGACTTGGAGGCAGGGGCTGATGCAGAGGCCATGGAGGGGAGCTGCTTACTGGCTTGCTTCCCATCGTTTGCTCAATCTGCTTTTTTTATAGAACCCAAGACCAGTAGCCCAGGGATGGTACCACCTACAATTGGACAGGGCCCTCCCCATCAATTACTAATTAAGAAAATGCCCTACAGGCTTGTCTACAGCCCGATCTTATGGAGGCATTTTCTCAACTGAGGCTCCCTCCTCTCTGATGACTTTAGATGGTGTCAAGTGGACATAAACTATCCAGCCAGAGGTGAGCACAGCTGACTCGCACAGTTGACACAGGAAAGAAGAAAACCCATTGTAAGAAGAGAGAGGCAGAACTAAGAAAGCGTCAAATAGTAGAAAAATAACAAATTAGCAGCAATTAGCACATACCTTTCAATTATAATCTGGGATGTAAATGGTCCCAATTCTCCAATTAAAAAAATCTAGACGGTCTGTTCAGGGTAAAAGCAACATCCAAGCTTTGGCTGCCTGGAAGAGACACGCTTCTTGGCTAAGCAAGACTGAAAGCAAAGGCATGGAAGATTATGTTCTACACAAATAGAGCCCAAGAGGAAAGAGGAACAACTCACTCACGTTCAAAGCAGCCCTCATAACACAATCAGTGGGAGACGACGATGACAACGAAGGTCACTGCACATGGGCGAAGGCACAAGCGCATCAGGAACACGTGAGTGACATACAAGTGCACATGGGTGACATACTGCCATTGTCTCCCTGGGTTGGGAACTTAGTACAGCAAAGGCTCTAGCAAGGAGGGCAGTAGAAAGCAGTATGAAGGGGGGGTGGGTACTACAGGAGGAAGAAGGATAATAACACTAAGGACATTTGGAAAAGCCGTGGAAGAATAATAGAAAAATCATGTTTTTATACGCTTACTTAAAAATATATACATATAATATACACATGTGTGTATAAACAGATACGTATACCAACATATAGTTCAAATAGAGTTACACTACACAGCATGATAATGCCACCCTCAAGAACCATATGGCTACCTAACAAAAACCCTAGTTCTAGGCATGGGAAACCTGCCTTTGAGTTGCTGGTCAAGGGGGTCCAAAAGACTTCCAAAACAATATAGACTATTGCCATTGCCCTTAGTTGCCTTCCAGAACTTGAAGGAAAGACGCTATTATTGAAGACGCCACTTGCTTCACACATGGGACTTGGAAGAATGGAGCTTGAATTGACCTAGAAGTCTCTTCCCTGAGGACTAGCCCTCACAGTAACTATATAAGAAACTGTATAAGCTGTAAAGAGAAAAAAGCAATCACTAGTCCCACTCAACTATAAAGCTTATGAATAAAATAATAATGACAGACCCAACGGTACAATGATGGCACTTCTCTCTTGGGGTAACCAACAGCTGTCCAGTCGGACTCAAAGCCCAGTGGACAGGCGGGAATGCGTTTCTGATGGGATGGCTGCCTGTGACTAGTAAAGTCACAGACTCTAGAGAGGAGTCTACTCTGCCATTTTCCTAACCCGATATAATTTTTAACTCTATCCTAGACACTTGTCCTTCTACCCACAGGCAAATGCAGCTCTCACCCTCATCAAAGAAGCTTCTTTTTACAGCAGATGGAGACCATCACAGAGCTCCATAACTGGTTAAAATGCAGAGAATAAGTGACCATGAGGTGCCCAGCTCCTACCGCTAAGTCTCAGGGAACGTCACAGAAGGAGTGGAAAGTTTTAAGAGCAGAAAGATCAGAACACCAATTTTATGTAGTGTTTTCTAGACATGACAGAAATCTACAACCCTGAAATCTCAACAGATGGTTCCCTAAACAATGCCTACATAATGACAACACCAGTAGACATGTTGATTTTATGGGGAAATTTTGCAAGGCCCCGCCCATAGATCAAAAGCTACTGGCAGTCATGGGCACTGGGAGGGGAAAATCAGTTTTCTCTAGAGATGAGCACTCCACACCCATTGGTTATCTAATTCCAAGTGGTCAGCTCTAAGCATATGTACATACAAGCAATACTAAATAAACTCAGTAGGAGATATATATATATATATATATATATATATATATATATATATATATATAGTAATTAGAGAAGAAGAGGTCATGAATTTGAGAGAGAGTAGGAGAAACAAGAGATATTTGAGGGGAAGAGTGGTAGGTGGAAAAAATGTAGATATAAAACTCATGTATGAAATTCTCAAAAAATAAAAAAAAATTCAATTTAAAAAAGTATATAAAGAGGGTAACCATGGCCTAAGAACATTGTATATGTGTAGGATAATTTCATAATGAAACCCATTACTTTATACAGATATTTGAGAAGTCTATTTTTAAAAGGATATAACTGTACTTATATTTCACAGCTCTAGAGGTGGTGGGACCTGGGAGAATGGAGACAATAAATGAGGTGGACCAAAGTCTCGTGCAATAGCCAACTTTACTCAGAGCATCAGACAATTTTATCCCTATGGTTAAAGAAAATCCCATGAGTAAAGTTCATAAGGACAAACTGCATGTGACAAAAACATGTTTGTCCATAGAGACACACAAAGGGTAGTTTAATTGAATAACACTAGCAAGCAATAATGGCTGATCTGAAGGAAACTCACTCCTATCTGCTACACCTGGGAGGTAGCGCATCATGGACATACATTTGAAGAAACTGAGGGCCCAAGACTCTTGTCTTGTTTTCTTGGAGTGTTCTCACAAGCACTTAGCATTCTCCTCACACAACTCCATTCCTGGACTGTGCTCCCACATGCACATATGCATCAAATGTTGGTTCTATCAGTTTCATGAGACAAAAACTACTGGGTCACACAGACACCAATAAAATAATAGTGAGTGGTTTCAATTTGCCACTCACCAATAGATGAGTCACCAAACTAAAAGCAGTTAACAAAGGAACTCCACAATCACCTTACACTAATACAACAAATGGACTTACTCGTCTACGGAATGTGCTGTCCAATGCCTTGCTGCAGCATACAGCTTCTCTTCCTCAGCTCAGAGAGAATTCTGCAAAACACATTTTAGGCCATAAAGCAAATCTCAGAAAAAAAAACAAAAAATTGAGACTGGAGAGATGGGTTCCCTGAAAGAGCAACAAAGACCCAGGATTGGTTCCCAGCACCCACTTCGCCCAGCACCCACCTCGCCCAGCACCCACCTCACCCAGCATCCACCCAGCTCACAACCATCTGTAACTCCCTTTTCTGGCCCTCTTTGGTACCACACATACCCACACATGCAGGCAAAACATCCATACACATAAAATAAAAATAAATTTTCATCCTTTTAAAATTGAAGTAATGTCTTGCATCTTATGAAATTACAATGGAATGAAACTGGAAATCAATGCCAAGAGGAACTCTCCAAACGATAAAACCACAAGGACATTGGACAATCTCTTTTCAAATGATACGTGAGTCACTGAAGAAAGGGGGGAGGGAATATTCATTTAATCAAATGAAGATGAAAACACAACGTATCAGAGTCTATGGGGTATAACAAAGACACTTCTAAGGAAAATGTATAACTATGATTTCCTATATCTACAAAAAAAAATTGGGTTAATGAGAAGGCTCACTGGGTAAGAGCATTTGCTTGCTGCTAAGCCTGACACCCTGAGTTCAATCCCCAGGACCCATATGTGGAAGAGAACAGGTTCTTGGAAATTGTTTTCTAACAACCATCATAGATCACATATGCATGCACACACACACACACACACACACACACACACACACGTACATGCACATGAAATAAATAATTCTAAGAAAATAATAATCACAGAGATCTTAAATAAGAAACATAATGATGCACCCTAAGGTTTTAGAAAAGCAAGACAAATCCAAAAGAAATAAAAATGTAGGCGCTGAGAGTCTAAGAGAACAATACAAAGCGCCAGCCAAACAGAGCTGGTTTCCTGGAGACAAAGAAGGCTGGGCTGGGTGGTGCACACCTTTAGTCCCTGAACTTGAGAGGCAGGGCTGGGCTAATCTCTGTGAGCTCGAGGCTAACCTGGTCTAAAGAGTGAGTTCCAGGCCAGCCAAGGATACATAGTGAGACACTGTCTACAAAAAAGAAAAAAGAAACAAGATTGACATAGATTTAGCCAAACCAACCAAAAGAAAGTGAAATATGATCTAAATCAAGAGAATCAGAGGAAATTACAACAGCTACCACTGAAGAGGGTGCGGAGGGTCCACCATAGGCTATTTCGACATCTTATCCTCCAATAATAAGACCTAGAAAAAGTTGATAGATTTTTAGACATAAATGACTTAATAAAATTGAACTAAAAAGATACCCCCCCAAAAAACCAAATATATCAATAACAAGTTATGAGGTTGATGCAGTAACATAAAATGTTTTTCCAATAAAGAAAAACACGGGACTGGAGGGATTGACCAATGGATTTTACTTGAATGTTAAAGAACAGCTAACACCAGTGATCCTGAACCCATTCCATAAAACAGGAAGAGAGAAATGCTTCCAAACTCATCCTTCCTTGTAAACCAGTATCGCCCTAATCCCAAAGCCAGGTACAGACACAACCAGAAAGGAAAACCATAGATCCAATCCTCCGATGAACATAGATACAAAAGTTCTCAACAAAATATTTGCAAGCAGAACTCAACGATACATTTAAAAGATCGTAATCAAGTTGGCATCGTTCCTGGAACGCAGGAATGAGTTAGCCTATATAGCTCAATAAATGTAATACATTGTATAAACAGAATCACATGGTCATCTCAACTGATGCAGAAAGAGCACTGACAAAATTAAATATCCTGTCATTTAAAAGGCCCTGAGGAAATTAGCCAATGTGCTTCAATGCAATAAAGTCTGTATGAGGCAAACCCACTGCTAACATCATGCTAAAAGGGGGAAAAACTGAAAGCATTTCCTCTCAAATCAAGAACAAGATAAGGATGTACACTCTTGGGGCTCTTATTCAATATAAAACTCCAATATAATATTTCACCCATATTACTTACTCAAGAGAAAGAAAGCGACCAAAGGGATAAAAATGGGGAAATAATTCAAATTCTCCCCATTGGCTGACAATATGTAGACAGCAACTCTACCAGAACGCCCGTAGGTCTGATAGACACTTTCAGCCAAGTATGTGGGATGCAAAATGAACATGTAAGAATCGGCAGTTCTCTGAGACTCAGCAACAACACCGCTAAGAAAGCCAGAAACCGACACATTCATGACTGCCTCCCAACAGTAAACTCTGGGGAGTAAACCTAAAAGAAAGAAGGGAGACACTTGCACAGAGAAAACACTAGAAAAAGACACAGAAGACACAAGACGATGGAGAGACTACCCATGCTCCTGGATTGGTAGAACTGAGACTGTGAAAGTACTTTTCTTATCTAAAGCAGTCTACACATTCAATAAAATTCCCAACAATACCCCACTGATATTCTGAAGAGACGTACAGAAGCTATCTACAGTTCACATGGAAGTATCAAGCATCTTGACTAGCCAAAGCAATCCTGAGCACATGCTGGGGCATTACAGTAGCTGATTCTATTATACTACAGAGTCATGGTAACCAAGAGAGCATGCTACTGGCACAAAAATATACATGTAGTGTAGCTGGAGTTTTCCTGCCGGCCCACAGTCAGGACAAATCTCCGCCACCCGCCAGTCTCCAGCTCCCAAGTCCCGCCAGTCTCCGAGCCCACTTATAAAATAAACACACAGACGCTTACATTATTTAAACTGCTTGGCCATTAGCTCAGGCCTATCATTGTCTAGCTCTTACTCTTATATTTAGCCCATTTCTAATAATCTCTACTTTGCCACGTGGCTCGTGGGTTACCGGTACCTTACATCTTCCTTCTCCTGGCCGCGGCTCCAGCCAGTCTCCCCTCTACCTTCCTGTTCACAATGTAGACATAAACCCACACAGCTAAATACATGTTCTCAACAAATGGTACTGGGACAGCAGGGCGTTTGCTTGCAAAGAAAGGAATGAGAGAGGATGGGGAGGAGAGAAAAAAACAATAATACATCACATTCCTGCTTCCTTGGTCCAAGTCACAGTAAAGAATGGAGGCAACCACCCCTGTATGCCGTTTTCTCTCTCTCTCTCTCTCTCTCTCTCTCTCTCTCTCTCTCTCTCTCTCTCTCACACACACACACACACACACACACACACACTATATTTTGGTAACCTCTTTCAATTTGGGATGCTCCCATACATATAGACCCTAAGAGCCACATTCAAATGCAATTGGTTAACTTTTAATGGGTCCCTAGAGACACTGTCAGAGGAGTAAGGAAGGAGATAAGACAGCGAATGGCAGGAAATAGTCAAGAATGGATTTGTTGCTGAGCAAGTAACCACTCTGGGCAATTGGAGTTTAACCTGACTCATCTCTGGGAACCAGAGTAGAAAATGCTCACCCATATCACATCAGCTGAGTAGTGAGACCCATGTCACATCAGCTGAGCAATGAGACCCATGTCACATCAGCTGAGCAGTGAGACCCATATCACATCAGTGAGACTCATATCACATCAGCTGAGCAGTGAGGAGACCCATGTCACATCAGCTGAGCAGTGAGACTCATATCACATCAGCTGAGCAGTGAGGAGACTCATGTCACATCAGCTGAGCAGTGAGACCCATATCACATCAGCTGAGCAGTGAGACCCATATCACATCAGCTGAGCAGTGAGACCCATATCACATCAGCTGACCTGTGAAGGAATTAAGGGACTCACACACCAGCTCCTGACACTCTTCATTTGAGTCAATGCCTCCTCTAACAAGCTTAGTCTAGGTGGGGAGACAGTAGTTTGCTTATTAAACTTTGAATCCCTCCCTGATGTGGGGTTAAGTTCCTTGATGACAGGTTCCATCTCTGCAGGATCTAAAGCCATTTCTGACTTCTCAATATAGATTTGAGGCCAGGAAAGCAATGCAGATCTTGCCCTGTTGAAGTTGGGTGGTATGGGCTGAAGTGGTAAGATTGCAAGAATACTAAGGGCTACTCTCTACAGCTAGCATAGCACTCATACACAAGCACCGGCTTAGGTGCTTGGTGGGACATGCCTCACAAATGCCCACATACTCACCTATATTTCTCAGCCTTGATACCAAAAAGCTGTGAACAGAAATGATCTGGCTCACACCAAAACCAAAACATCTGTGAGTTGGTATGTACCTCTTTTCCTCTCTTCTCATACCACAGCAACTCAAAAGTTTCATGTTCCAGACAAGACTTCTGTAGGACACAACTAGACTAGATCCATAAGTTACCTCTGGGAAAGAAGCTGGATTAGAAAATTGCAAGACCCACAGCTGTCTTTGTGCAAAGAGAAACAAACCTAAATCTGCTAGAAGTGGAGATTTTCTGTCTTGTTACTGCAGCAAGGGTTTACCTAACCTGACTGCTATAGACAAGATCTTTTGTCCTGATTCCAATTTTATGTATTCATTTGACGGTTACTTATAGCATAGTATATTTCATGCAATATTTTTATGATGGATATAAAACAGTGAAAAGGAAGCCTCTATGGAACATAATACATGCTAGTGGGAAACCATTTGCCTGCCATGAAAGAAAGACCAGAATTCTAAGAGGTTAGAATTACACTAGAAGGGGTCACATGATTATGTAAGACAAGGCTGTTTGGAGGGGAAAGGGCAAGCATGGGAGCTGGGAAGCTAGTTGAACTGTTATAGCACCCAAACATGAAGACCAGAGTTCAGATCCCCAGAACCCAGCTGAATGCCAGGCAGTCCAACTATTATTCCAGCCTCAGAAGGTGGAGACAAGATCCCCAGAGCTAGAGAGCAAGACTAGCCATATAGGGAGCTCTGGGCTTTATTGCAAGAGCCTGCCTCCGTGAGTCAGGTGCAAGACCAACAGATGAAGACTCCCAGGACCAGTCCTGGGCCTCATATACATGCACATATTCATGAACATATACACAAGTGCACCACACATATGCAAAAATGTGCAAATACACACATATGCACATCACACATAGACATGCACCACAAAAAAAATGGAAAAAGGAAAAAGTCAAACTTCTCTTTGCACTTACTCTCAACATTTACTGAATGACCACTGTGGTTTGAGTCTTCCAATAGCCTCCTGTGTCCAAATACCTGACTCTGGCTAGTGGCACTACATGGGAAAGCAGTGGAACCTTCAGGAGGTAGATCCTCACTGGAGGAAGTGAGTCACTGGGGAAGCAGGTCTTCGGATTTTATTCCTTGGCCCCATGTCCTGCCTGCTCTGCTTGTTCTCAGCACACAGTGTGACTGGCCATCTCGTGCTTGTTCTCAGCACACAGTGTGACTGGCCATCTCGTGCTTGTTCTCAGCACACAGTGTGAGTAGCCATCTCATGCTTGTTCTCAGCACACAGTGTGACTGGCCATCTCATGCTTGTTCTCAGCACGCAGTGTGACTGGCCACCTCACACTTCTGCCCCCATTCCTTCCCCGCTGCAATGAGCTGCATCACCCAAACTGTAAGCTAAGATAAACCCTTGCCTCTCCTGTTGCTTCCTGTCAGGTGTTGGCCATAGAGATGAGAAAAGTAACTAAACACCCATTATGGACCAGGGCATCTGTCATATCCAGGGACTGGGAAATAATGAACAATATTTCTGACCTTGACCAGCTGAGCCAAATAAGGGGAGACAAGTGTTAACCAAATATAAAGTCCTTGGTGGCTGCTAAATGTCTTGCTAAACCTTAAACTCAGCTTGACCCAGGGTAGATGCCCAATAAGTGTCTACAAAATATACTAAAAGCTGCACTACATCATTGCCCTTCAACTGCCAAGAAAGTGAAGGGACCAGCTCACATCTCCATGTGCCCCCCCCCCCCACCATCTCAGCCCTTGTTATCGATGCCTGCCCTATGACTTCCTACAGTAATCCCAGGACATGAGGCTCGCAACAAGTGGCCAACCAAAAGATTGTGCTCTTGTGTGGGCATCAAAGCCCAGTGCTGTTCCAAACTGGGCCTGAACCTGCAAGTCAGATAGAATAACTCAAGAAGTGCAGTGCCCTAGGGACTAAAATGCAGTCCGCAGCTTCCGTTTGAAACACATCCAGTCTACAATGTTCATTGCAAGCCCCTGCAGCTCGTGACAAGGATGCCTGAGTGCTCGACTTTAAGGCCTCTAGCCCTGCCTTCACCCTAGAGGGACGACACTGAACTAGACACATCTGTTAAGTGTTGGGGCCATACTCTTACCTCGGCACTCTCTCACCAACCCCACCCTCACCCTTGGTGCTCTTCCACCAATCCTGATGCCCCTGCCCTGCTGGGACTCTCTCAGTTTCTGGCAGAGCCAAGCCTTGGGAGAGCCTTTGGCAAATTCTACTCGTAGGAACTAAGAAATGAAATTGAGGTAACAAATAGTTTACCAGCACAACGTAGAGTGAGGTTGTCCCTCATGTACACATACACACAGCACCCGTGGCCTCCAACTTTTCTAGGCCGTATCGGAAGCTCTGGGAGTTTTCTGGCCCTGAAGTTGCCCATTCTGAGATCTGTAAGGGAGGTAGAGCTCTGACTTCTCCCATTATAGCATGTGTGGACTCCTTATCACTCTTTAGTGTATTCTCCCCGCACACACGCCTGCTGTCACTGCTCCATCTCCATCCCTTGGTGGCTCTGCGGTAGCCAATTAAAATAGATTCCAGGGGTCTGGAGAGATGGGTCAATGGTTAGGAGCACTGGCTGCTCTTCCAGAGGACCTGTGTTGGATTCCCAGCATCCAGACAGCAACTCACAACTGTATGTAACTCCAGTCCAATGCCCTCTTCTGACCTCTGCAGATACTGCACAAATGTGGTACAGCTTCTATGCTTGGAAAAAATAATCTAATGTACAATATACACTGATATACATTCAGGCAAAATACTCAAACATATTAGATAGATAGATAGATAGATAGATAGATAGATAGATAGATAGATAGATAGATAGATAGATAGACAGATAGATAGATAGACAGACAGACAGATAGATGCCAAGCTATGCATGGTGGTGGCCACCTATCATCCCAGAACTCTAGAGATGCAGGCAGGAAGTTCAGAAGTTCAAAGTCATTTTTGGAATTCAAAGCCAGCCTGTTAAAAAAAAAATTTAATGGCAATACATGGTATTCAGCTGGGCATGGTGGTACATGTCTGCAGTCACATCAGTAGGGAGATTGAGACAGGAACATGACGAGTTCAAGACCAGCATGGACTCTATAGTGAGTACACACACCCCATTCACACACATGCACATGTATTCAAAATGACCACTGTAAGCTACCACCCCCTCTTATCCTTGGGCAAATTCCTTTTACTTAGCTAATAGCTTTGGCCAGAAAACAGCCATATGAAATCTAACACAAGGCACCACAAAGTATAGCAATCTTTCTCTGTTAGATACATAGCTTGCCCCATTCCTCACCCCAGCAGTTGGAAGTGGTATTAACTGACCCTCAGATAAGCATCAGGAACCAGTTGCTTCTCACTACTAATCTATTTTTGGAGCTAACTGCAAAAGAAACACAGGCTCAGTCATGACTCCCTTTAAAACAACATCTGTGGAGCCTTCATCTCCACCACCCCCTCCCCATCCTCACCCCTTGCTCAGTTCTTTCTTGCTCACCCACCCCCACCCTGCCCTTCACTTTAGCCCAAAAAAGAAACTGGATTGTTTTTCTTTTCTTCATCCTTCCCCACCCCAAAAATCATAGCACAACAAACCGCATCTTACCTATGTGGGATGCTCGGGAATGTTTTCTTTTTGATATTAAAAAGTCCTCCCACCAATTAGGTAAACACTAGGCATGCCACAGAGCCGGTTTGTTATTACAGAGCCCAGAGGATCACAAACCCAAGGTATTTTCAGAAACGCTTCAAAAGGAACCCCAGGCTCTGGCTCCAACACCAGGAAAAGATGTAAACACAGGTGGGTGTGCCAGGATGCGAATCTCAGCAGCATGCTTACTCACTGGGCAGTCATGGTGTGGAAAGGTTTGACTGGACAGCAGATCTTTTTACAAGTGGCCATGGGATTTCCCTCTTCCCCTCCACAACAGGATCCATTTTAAGATCAAACATGGTTTTCCTGAAGACTCTAGCCACAACAGGCAGACTTTTGAAGTTGCCTCAACAAGACACAAAATTACAGTGGTGAAAGGGCCATTCACCTGAATACACATCTTCCCCATGTTCTTCCAGTTGTGACATTCTCGGGCTCAACTCTACAGCAAGACGGTGGGGACAGGGGCGAGACACATGATTGCTCTCAGATGTGTTTCTTTTCCTTGTCATTTGTCTGTGTTCACATGTGAATGGATTCGGCTATGTACACAGGTGTAGATGTGTGCACATGCACACAACCAGATGCAACCTCGGGTGTCCTTCCTCAGAAGCCATCCTCCATGTTTTTTTAAAACA
This sequence comes from Peromyscus nudipes, assembly GCA_902168325.1. Lineage (NCBI taxonomy): Eukaryota > Metazoa > Chordata > Mammalia > Rodentia > Cricetidae > Peromyscus > Peromyscus nudipes. The sequence continues at coordinate 14,150 of CABHPH010159751.1, forward strand.
GGGTCTCTCGTTGGCCTACAGCCCATGGTGTAGGAAGCTGGCTGGTCAGTGAGCCCCAGAGACCTGCCCTCTACCTCCTTGGTAGAGCTGGGATTCCAAGTGTGTACCTCCATGTCCAATTTTTTTCATGGGCTCTAGGAGTCAAGCTTGGGTCCTCACTCTATGTTTGTCCTACTAACTGGGGTTTCTCCTCAATTCTCATCCAGGTTTCAATACAGACAGGTGGTATGATGGTCCAAGATGAACTTGCAGCATTCAGAAACACATCCTTGGATGAAGGCAGTTTGTTTTAAGGTTTCACAGAAGGAATTGCATGCTGTCCTGTTCTGTGTTTGATTTGTTTAATGGCAAAGGGGGAGCCCTTTCAATTCTTTCTCCATTCACCCATCTCCTGAGAGAGAGAGAGAGAGAGAGAGAGAGAGAGAGAGAGAGAGAGAGAAAGAGAGATCTTCTTAATTCTTTAACAGAGTATCCAAGAGGACTACGAAATAATAAGGTCCCTCTGTGAAAGTCCCCTGTGGTACCCATCAGGATTTAGTTGATCATTAATGAAAACAACAAAAACGCCCCCAAGGCTCCCATTCTTCCCTGGGTTCTGAGTTACTTTTGTCCATGGCATCCAAGGGCAAGTTAATTTTATTAAGAACATTTTTAGAAAGCTAGAATGTCAGAACTGACACTGCTCTCTTTCCAGCCCTCTATTCTTGGTAACATCATTAAATCCTGGCTGGGCCCAAAGGCAGGTTGCGTCTCTTTTCAACCTAACAGCCGTTCCGTGGATAGCATTTGTTTTTCATTGCTGCCAAGGAGGCAATCTGGCTCTCGTTTCCTTTGAAGAAGAGCCCGTTAGGATGAGTCAGGTCTACAAGGGGAATAATTAGGTCAAATCAATGAGTCCTTCCAGCTGCCTGTGGCCTCACTCAACACCCCCACGGTGAGATGAAGGAGCCAATGTTGGAGCAAACACATAGCTTATCTATTGTGAATTACCCCTCCCGGAGGATATTCTCAACATGTTCTCAAGACTGTTATGGCCTCTCTTTTTGCATCTGGAAAAGTGAAAAGTGATCCATAACATCTTGGGGCATTCCCATCACTTCCCCATGCTACAAGAGAAAGTTTCTCTCTCTTGAGGAAACACGAACCAGTTGGCGGGCATAGAGCAGCTCTGCCTTCTGTCACTCTGGTCTCTATGGATTCCCAGATGCCTTAACCTGAACTGTCACGTCCACCGGCAACAGAAAAAGGAAATTGGGGGACATTGTGGTCGCATGCCAGCTCTCATCAGTACTCCACTAGAGCTGATGGATGTAGCTCATTGCTCGGGCCAGCATCTGCCCTGGTACTATTCAGGGACCCCAGACACCCAGGTAGCTCACCAGTGCATAGGTTCAAAACTCACATGCTCATTGTGAGGTTCATCTGGGGCTAAATTTGAAAGGCCAAGCCACTGTCACCCAGATTAAAGAATTAAGGACCTCCTCTTCCCAGATGTGGGGAGCAGGAAATGAAAAGACTATTTCATTCATTCATATTCTCTCTCTTTCTCTCTCTTTCTCTCTCTCTCCTCTCTCTCTCTCTCTCTCTCTCAATTCTGCATGATGGTTTTGGAGTGTGTGTGTTCACTGGAATTAGAAGATGCTTCGGCAAAAGAAACCTTCAAAATGACACATACACCCCACACCTGAGGCCCATGTCCCTCCACAAGGCTTCAGGCTGGGGTGGGTAATGCTGATAAGCACTTAGCAGCTCCCCCGCCCCTTTTGTACACTCTAAAGCTCCTTTACTTGACAACTGATGAATAAATTTTCTTTTGTGGGATAAGAATAATTGACCTTTTCCCCTAAATTTCTACCCTTGGGCAAGCAAGGAAAAAACAACCCAGGACTTCTCTATGCCTTTGCAACGTGGGAAAATAGTACCTCAAGTCCTGAGAAACTCCCTCCAGCTGCTTTGAAAATCACTCAGCGTGTGCTGGTACACCCCAAACAGATATACAAGTTGCACCACAGTGGGAATGCCTTTCTCGGTCTTTGACCAGACACAGAAGTGACTCCCTTCATAAACGTATTCATGCCGCTTGTCCCACTCCTGAGCACAGTTTCCAAAGAATTATCTGGTGAGCTCAGTTGCCTAGGAGAATGTATCACATGCACTCAACTGGATGGTTGCACCCTTGCGAACCATTAGGTAAACTTAAAGAACAAATTAGACCCCACGTCCCACCCCCACACCCATCTCCTGTGCACTGCTCCAGCCATGGGATTTTCCCAGTGGGGTTGAAGCCAGGCTTTCAGAGCAGAGTCCCACCGAGGCCTGGGTGTGTAACTCATAAGAACAATCAATGACAGCTTGTTTTTCAATTTCTCCCATCTGGTGGCTACCTTGTGAATGCTGAACCACCAGCAGGAAGGGTGAGAGTCAGGGTAAGTACACGAGGGATGAGAACTGAGCCGAAAGAGCTGATGGGGAAAGAGGAATCGAAGCAGCCCCAGGAGGTGAGTGCCAGGCAAGGGTTAGAAATCCCTAAGTACCTACTGTCTGTCTGTCTGTCTGTATGTGTGTGTGTATATATATATGTGTATATGTATGTATGTGTGTATGTATGTATGTATGTATGTATGTGTGTATGTATGTGTGTATGTATATATGTGTGTATGTATGTGTGTATGTATGTATGTGTGTATATGTATCTATGTGTGTATGTATGTGTGTATATATGTATATATGTGTGTATGTGTATGTATCTCTCTCTCTCTCTCTCTCTCTCTCTCTCTCTCTCTCTCTCTGCATTTCCGCAGCCCCAAACTATGCTTACCCGTCAGCTATGCAAACACTGATAGCTCCAGAAAAGTCCATTTCTCATCAGGAGCAGAGTAAATCCTCTTTGACTTCATGTTTCCCCTCATCGGTTTTAGATCTACAGCAAAACTGAGGAGTAAATGTATTTCCCATATGCTCTGGCTCTTAAACATGAGCCTCCTGTGCCATCAGAGTGTGCTGTGGGCGAGTCTACAGTGATGTCCCACTGTCACCCAGGGTCCGTAGTTCACGAGCGCTCACTCTTAGCACTATGGAGTCTACGGGTTCCTAAGCGTTTGTTTTCCCAGCGCTGGGGACTCAGCTGAGGCCTTTTCACATGCTAGATAAACTCTCCACCTCTCAACTACATCCCCAGCCCCATTTCATGGGGCTGGACAAATGTAGAATGATATGTAGGTATGCTGTATCCTAGAGAATTTTCACCAGCCAAAACCTGTTGGGGTGTGTCTGGCATCCATACTGAGTTGAGCATCATAGCCGCACACTAGAGTGGGGCAGTGTGGAGAGCGGAGTCAGCAGCTAGAATCATGCCTACACGCTGTAGGTAAACGTCAGTAGGTCAGATTACCCTCTGAGCTTCTATTTCTCCTCTGCCGAGCTGGGATAATGACACTTATCTCAGATGACTTGAGTACGAACAGTGTTTTCAGAAAGGAGACGGCCAGAGCTAACACAGTTGGTATACTATCTGTCACCATTAACACCAGCTTCTTCCCTCCACCTTTGATGTATTTACAGCCATCAGATCATACATCATAAACTAGTCAAGGTATCACTATTCATCCTAATGTGTGTGTGCGCATATGTGCACAGACAGACACATGAGCAGTACACGTGGAGGTCAGAGGTCAAAAATCGCGTCTTCTTCTATCACTTCCCACCTTATTTTTTTTAAGATAGAATCTTTCTCACTGAACCTGGAGCTGGCTCAGCTACACTGGTTGACCAGTGAACCAGGGATCCCCGTCCCTGCTCCCCAAGGCTGGGGTAACAGATGCAGGTCACTATGCCCAGGTCTTGTGTGGGCGCTGGAGAGTAAACTCATTTCTACATGCTTACACACCAAGCACTTTACTGACCAAGCCATCTCCCCTGACTCTGTCTGAAGTGTTATTTATTCATACATGTTAAACAATACCAACTACAAGTCCAGGATCTCACAACAGGTATAATATTTAAACACCAAACACCAAAGCAATAGTACACCAATTAAAAAGATAAGTATTCCACACAAAACAGGAGAAAGAAATGCTGGAAATAGATGAGAAGCAAGTCAACAACTTTACATGTTGTAAGCTTGTGTTAAAATTATTGGAGGAATATGACTTACAGAAACATATTATATTAAATTACAGAATTTCCAACAATCATTAAGACCAAATCCTTGCATGACATTTAAAAAGTATTAAAATGTGTATGTACATTTTCTTTATCCATTCTTCAGTTGAGGAGCATCTAAGTTGTTTCCAGGTTCTGGCTATTATGAATAATGCCGCTGTGAGCATAGTTGAGCATGTGTCCTTGTGGTATGATTGAGCATTCCTTATATACCCAAGAGTGGTATAGCTGGGTCTTGTGGAAGATTGATTCCCAATTTTCTGAGAAACTGCCATACTGATTTCCAAAGTGGCTGTACAAGTTTTCACTCCCACCAACAGTAGAGGACTGTTCCCCTTGCTCCGCATCCTCTCCAACATAAGCTGTCTTCAGTGTTTTTTATCTTAGCCATTCTGACAGGTATAAGATGATATCTCCCCAGTACTCGGGAGGCAGAGGCAGGCAGATCTCTGCGAGTTCGAGGCCAGCCTGGGCTACCAAGTGCGCTCCAGGAAAGGCGCAAAGCTACACAGAGAAACCCTGTCTCGAAAAACCAAAAAAAAAAAAAGATGGTATCTCAGAGTCATTTTGATTTGCATTTCCCTGATGACTAAGAATGTTGAGCAATTTCTTAAATATCTTTTAGCCATTTGAGATTCTTTTGTTGAGAATTCTCTGTTTAGCTCTGTAGCCCATTTTTTAATTGGATTGTTCAGTATTTTGATGTCTTGTTTCTTGAATTCTTTATATATAGTGGAGAGGGTGCCTGAACTGGCTTACCTCAGTAATCAGATCGGTAAATACCCTGTCATCACAGAGCCTTCATCCAGTAACTGATGGAAGCAAATACAGAGATCCACAGCCAAGCACCAGGACGAGCTCCAGAAGTTCAGTGGAAGAGAGAGAAGAAGGATTCTATGAGCAAGAGAAGTCAAGATCATGATGAGGAAACCTACAGAGACAACCAAACGAAACTAGTGGGAACTCATGAACTTTAGACCAACACCTGTGGAGCTTCTATGAGACTGGACTAGGCCCTCTACATAAGCAAGATAGTTGTGTAGCTTGATCTACTTAAGGGGCCCCCGGCAGTAGGATCAGGATCCATCCCTGGTGCATGAGCTGGCTTTTTGGAGCCCAATACCTACAGTGGGACACTTTGCACAGCCTAGATCCAGGGGGAGGGGCTTGGACCTGCCTCTATTGAATGTACCAGGCCCTGCTGACTCCCCATGGGAGGCCTTACCTTGTCGGAGGAAGGAATGGAGGGTGGGTTGGGGGGAAGGCTGGAGGAGTGGGAGGAGGGAAGAAGTAGGATCTGTGGTTGGTATGTAAAATGAATAAAAAAAATTCCTTAATAAATAAATAAATAAAAAGCATTAAAATGGTTTTGTGTTTGTTTGTTTTACTTTTAGTTTACTCTATAGAGTACAAAAAAAAGAGCTGGCTCTTTGAGGAATCCCTGAGGTAAATTGGTCACAACCTAAGTTTAGGACGTTATTAAGGGAATATAGTAATAAAATGACTCCTAAGGACGTGTTGCTGTACCCAAGATCAGTGTCTCACTCGACCCTCGTCAGAGAAGCTTCTTCTTGCAGTAGAAGAGCATGACCACAGAGACCCACGACGGGACAATGTGCAGAGAGCGAGGGACGTCAAAACACTCAATCCGAAATGGATGTCTTTATCAACCCTCCCATCTCCTCAGGGATCTATGAGGAAGAAAAGACAGAAATATTGTAAGAGACCGAGGTGGTGGGTGACTCCAAGGAAAAAAGTGTCTTCCAACACAACAGGACTGACCCATGTATGAAATCACACAGACACAGCACACACACACAAGACCAGCACAGATTCAAGCCAGACGAGGCCCAGCACTGAGACAGGGAAGCAGACACAGGCCCCCACCCCTAACTAAGAAGTTATCTGTAAGTGATGCCTGCTGGCAAAGGGAAATCCGTTTTCTCCAATGGAGTGTCACCGGATATATATCAACCACTTCAGGGCAGGCCCCATGCCCAGGAGAAGTTAAGGAGTTGTTTTTGTTTGGGGGGGGACTTTGGGGAGCTTTTTCGCTTTTTTTTTTTTTTTTTTTTGCCTTACTGGTCTTTTGTTTTGTTTTTTGTGTGTTTTAGGTTTGGGGGTGTTGTTGTTGTTGTTGTTGTTGTTTGGGTTCTTTGTTTAAGAGACAGAGAAAAGACATAAAGTTGAGTGGGTAGTGGGGTGAGGAGAAGCTGGGATGAGCTGGGAGAGGAGAAAACCTGATCAAAATATATTGTATGGAAAACTTTTTAAATAAAAGCAAGACAAAAGATTAGAACATTAGAAATGATGGAGGCAGGTTTTCCTTAGAGAACCTCCCCATTTGTATGCAAATTCCAGCTAGTTCCCTCCATCCTTTGTGGGGGTCTCTAAAGGGTCTACAGTTCTATGATAACCCTTCAAAAGAGATGAGTTAGAAATGTACAAATCCAAAGCTAAGAGTTGCTCACTAGGAGACAAAGTCAGCTAAGGGGTGATGTTGTCATAAAAGGCAAAGCACTGCCAGTCCCTCAGGACCAGTGTTCCCCAGTGTGGCCCATTCCACAGCCCAGCAGTATCCAAATCCTTACAGAATGCGTAGTTCTGGTGTAGATATCAAAAATGCAGACTCTTGGACTCCAGCCCAGAAGTTTGTTTGATTTTGATTTTTGTTTTGTTTTCTTGTTGTTTTTGAGACAAGCTCTCACCATGTAACCCATACTGTCTTTTAACTTGCTATGTATCCCAATCCACCCTCAAATTCAAAATCAACTTCTTTCATCATCAAAAGTGCCAGGATTATTGGCATGCACCACCACATCCAGCTCATCCCAGAACTTCCAAACGGAATCTTTGAATATGGTCTTTAAATTAGCATCTTCACAAAAAGATGGGACTGGCGAGATGGCTCAGTGGTTAGGAGCACTTGCCACACAACCATGTAGACCTGAGTCTGGATCCTAGGACCTTCGTGTAACAAGCCAGGCTTATCTCACAAATGTAAACTCAGTGCTGCAGGGTAGAGACATGAGGATTGCTGGCTGGAGACTGCCAACCGTTCTGAAGAACATGAGCTCCAGGTACAGGAAGAGACTCTGCCTCAAAGACATAAGGTGGAGAGTGATAAAGACACCAGATGTCCTCCTCTGACCTCCACGTGTCTGCAGCTTTACACACACGTGTGCCTACATCACACGAACTCACACACAAAAAGGGGGATGGAGATGAGCAGAGCTGTGAAAGAGAGACAGAAATAGGAGCAGAGTGTCTATCAGAAGATGCTACAGTGAAATCATTGCTTCCCTAGGTTAAAAACCGAGTTTATAAAACTATGAAAATCAAACAGCATCTTTCACAACAAATATACACCTTAACAGAGTGTGTCGAACCAGAATCGTGACGTAAAATGAAGTTTTTAAAAAAGAACAAGCATTATATCCATCATTAAAAAGAGACCAGACTGCCAGGCGGTGGTGGCGCACGCCTTTAATCCCAGCACTCGGGAGGCAGAGGCAGGCGGATCTCTGTGAGTTCGAGGCCAGCCTGGGCTACCAAGTGAGTTCCAGGAAAGGTGCAAAGCTACACAGAGAAACCCTGTCTCGAAAAAACCAAAAAAAAAAAAAAAAGAGAGAGAGAGCGCGACCAGACTGATAACATGTTAATGGGGACAGAAGGGAGGAATGGAAAGTAGACAGATTTCATGAAAAACATTTTGAAAGTGTCCTAACAAAAAAGTATGAAGTTCTATAAAAATAAAGGACCAACAAAGGATATTCAAGAAAGAGAAAATGTAAATAGAATCTGAAGGGTAAAAATGAAGGTGTCACTTAAGGTGGCTGTGCCCTCTGCTCTCCTTCCCTGTGGCCATCACTCTCCTGCTGTACCTCTGGCCTCCTTCAGTCTTCCTGGCCTGTGCCTTCTACCCAAGTCTCCTCTCCATTATCCTAATTCGTGTCCACAGCAGCTTTTCCTTTCCATACTGGTGCTGAAATCTTCAGAGAGATCCTCGTCCGCATTCTCTGTCTAGAGGGACTCTATGTCCTTACTAGTTGAACAAAGCTTAGGAACAGGATGGACCCCAGTGCCCACCTAAATCTTCACTCCCTTGTTCAGTGTTGCAACCTGTGATCCCAGTGTTTGGTCTCATGATGCCCTTCCATGCAGATCCATGGAGGTCATGTGACAAGCAAAGACTTAAGTAATAAGCGAGAATCAACTTTAAAAAAAAAATTACAAATGAGCTTTGAGAGCTCAGTGCCACAGAATGGTAGAGCGAGCCACAGGGATCTGAAAATCTTTGAGGCATAAAGTGAGCAAAGTATAAAAATAACCAGTGTAGATAGTTCTTTGAGGAAGCCAGGCAGCAGATGAATGACAGGACAGAATTCCAGGGGAGTTGAGGCGGCCAGGAGCAGTGTTTGGTGACTGTAACAGGAGAAAGAAGGTGGCAGTCGTGGTAGCTATGTGTGTTACAGAAGGTTGTGGGGAAGGGGATGGAAGTAGTCCTTGGGTCCCCTGCCCAAAAATTGCAATAAAAATAAAAGATGTTCATTCAGAACCACGAAAAGTAAAGAATAAGTCAAGGCTGTTTACCAAGCCACAAATCTTCAAAGCATTTATGAGAATCACTTTGAACAGAAAGTTAATTCAGCAAATTTTGGGAAGGAGAGAGAAATATTAATTAAATATAAACTAACTTATTTGTGCATTTGTTTGTTCCCCCAAAGTGTCCCACAAAGAATCTAAGGCATCCGCAAAGCATTACAGGCTGGATAAAATCCACCACATCATAGAATATGAGCTGAACTGCCTTAGCCACCAGGCCAAGGACCCAAGCAAACATCGTAAACAAAGGCTCACAGCACTGGGCTCTTAAACAGAAGGAATGAAACTGTGGAGGGCTGTGATGAGAAGGGGCAGGTCCCACAGGTGTTCCTGAGTGCCCAACTGCTTCCCGCCACATCAAAAGCCACAGGCACGGTCCCCTTCCAACTGCTGAAACATTTTAACAGCTGGGAATTAAAATAAGCTGTCAGCCAACTCAAAAAGATTTTTTAATTCAAAATAAATCAAGCTAACAACCTGCAGATGTTTGGAAAGAAAATGTTTCGGCGACTCATTTTCAAGATCCAATTCCCGAGCGTTGCTGGTTCAGGGATGGGAATAGTTGCTGCTTGCTTTCTGCTTCAAATCAGAAGACAAGCTGTGGTGCTGGATCTCTCACACCTAACACAGGCCCACTGTGTCGGTGAAGGATCATAGACTCTGTCTAGCAAAGTGAACTAAAATTGGGGATCAAAAGCAGAGAGTGAGGGGCTGAGGAGATGGCTCCATCCAAAGTGTTACCCCCACAAGCGTGAGGGCCAGAGTCCAGATTCCCAGCACCCATGTTAAGAGTTGGGGGCTGCGGCATGCACCTGTAATCCCAGCACTGAGGAGGCAGAGACAGGAAGGTTTCTGGAGTTCACTGGGGAATCTGTCTTGCCAAATCAGTGTGCCCCTGTAGCTAGAGTTTTCCTGCCTGGCCCATGGTCAGGACAAATCTCTCTCACCCGCCAGTCCCACAGCTGCTCAGACTCAACCAAGAAAACACACAGAGACTTATATTGTTTACAAACTGTATGGCCACAGCAGGCTTCTTGTTAACTAGTTCTTGCATCTTAAATTAATCCATTTCTATAAATCTATACCTTGCCACATGGCTCATAGCTTACCAGTATCTCACATGTTGGTACTCATGGCGGCGGCAGCGTCTCTCTGCCTCAGCCTTCCACTTCCCAGAATTCTCCTCTCTCCTTGTCCCACCTATACTTCCTGCCTGGCTACTGGCCAATCAGTGTTTTATTTATTAACCAATCAGAGCAACACATTTAACATACAAAACATCCCACAGCATGCCCCAGAGACACTGAGTGACGCTGTCTCAAAAAGAGTCTCTGTCTCAGAGAAGGTAGAGAGCAATTGAGCAAGATACCTGACATTGTCCTCTTACACACACACACACACACACACACACACACACACACACACAGTCACACTCACAGAGACAGAGAGAGAAAGAGAGAGAGAGAGAGAGAGAGAGAGAGAGAGAGAGAGAGAGAGAGGCACAGAGGGGTTACTCAGGTAAGTGAGTGCTATTGGATCCCAGAGATCCTTTTCCCTACTCACAGATGGAGATAACCAACCTCACTCAGGAGCCTTCACACTCGTGTTTGCACTGACCCTTACACACATCTTCAGAGTAACAAGAGATGATCTCAGCTTGGGCTTGAATAGGCTGGAAACAAGGTGAAGCTCAGGGAGAGACCACACTGCAGGGAGATTGAGTCACATCCCAGCTCAAGACAGATTAGTGCGCGAGTGCCTAGACCCAGGACAAGCATGGGCGGGTGGTGCATGCATTCAGCCGACCAACACCAGCAGAAGAAAGGGCACGGGCAGCAGCTCCTCCACCTGAGAGCCATCTCAGCCAATTAGGACTCGGGCTCTTGCAGCTGGTGCATATGAAACAGGTCATAACACTCCATGCGGGCTGACTCTGCCTGTAAAAGCTGGAGAACTGCTGAGTGATCAAAGTGACGGTGTGCAGAATGGAGAGCGCCCCGGTGGGACTGCAGCATGCCCATCCCTTCATGCTCAGCAGATGTTTATACACCTCCTGGAAGGCAGTCATCATCGTTACCGTCGTCCTCCAGTTACTGATGCTTAGAAACCTTCTGAGGCCTCAGTTTTTGCTTCTTTAAGCATCTATGACTTTTCTATCCCCGCCTGTGAGGGTCTGTCTCACATACAGCAACTACAGTGGTGATTTGCCCATAGGTCCATCTCCACCTCTCCGCCTTGTAAGTGAGAGCTGTGCCTTAGCACCTTGTGTCCCCAGTACAAACCCAAGATCAGGCTTCTCAGGAACTATTAGTAACCGTTTGCTGATTTAGCCAACTGAGTTTGCTAAAGAGAACATCATTGTGTGTGTGTGCGCACTTGTATGCATGTGTGTATGCAAAAGGTGAGTACGTATGTGTTTGGTGCATGTCACGGTGTGGAGGTCAGAGGTCAATATCCCATGGCCTCCTCTACAGCCCTCTGTATGAATGACTTTCCTATTGGGGTGATAAAAATATCATGCAGCTTAAGGAAGAAAGAGTTTGTTTTGACTAAATAAAAGTTCCAGAGGGCTAAAGTTCACAATGGCGGGGAAGGCACAGGAGCGGGAAGTGATCTGGTCACATATTTATCAACACACAGGAAGGAGAGAGAGTGAGCAGGAAGTGAGGCGAGGTTATAGGCCTTCAAAGTCTGCCCCCAGTGACATACTTCCCCAGCACTCCACCTCCTAAAACCGCCATAACTTCCCCAAACACCACCACCAACTGAGAACAAAATGTCCAAATACACGAGACGGTTGTGACATTTCTCAACCAAACCACAACACCGTCCACTTGAGTTTTTGAGACCTGTCAAAGAACCTGAAACTGGTCAGTTGACTACACTGGCTGGCCATCAAACTCCAAAGCTCCTCCTGCCCACCCCTTCCATACTGGGGTCACAGGTATGCTCTACCATACCCAGCTTTTATATGGATTCTGGGGGTGTAACCTCTAGTCCTAATGCTTGTGCACTTTGTACACTGAGCTATCTCCTAGCCCTTTTCTTCTAAGGGAGTAAGACTCCCTTTAAAACTCAAAGATCTTGAAAGTTCTCTAGAAAGAAAGTTAAAACCTCAAAATGTTCATGAGCTTCCCTTGATCAAAGTGACTCTTAAGACCAGAAACTAAAATAATAATAGAATATGTGTAACTTAGTTATTTGATCAAACTAAGAGGAGAAAGATATCTCCGAGAGTTTATTTCCAACTTTGAGGTCTTCTCATGTCTCACAGATACAGCACAAAATAAGATCTCCCTGAATCCCATTGCGCCACCACAAAAGATGAAAGACAACTGGTAAGTAAAAGATGAGACAAAAGTAACGTGTTCAACAGCAATCCTATTTGGTTTTGTCACCCCCAGCCCTGACTGAGGAGGGCAGCTCCCTGCTCTGCCATCTGCCTTCAACTGGTCAGTCTCACTCAAATGACAGATCTGACGGAGGAGAAGCATGTGACTACCAAAACTGCTTCCCTTGCCAGCAAGGACCAGTCAGCAGCTCAGGCTGAACTCGGGGCTGTCCTGCATTGGACAAGTAAACTTCCTTTGCTTTTCATTATATCAAACTCTGATAATCAAAATCAAGCATCTTTGTACTTGGCTCCTTTGCCTACTGGTCATGCCACCCAGAGTAAGTCCCACCACTTTTATCAGTAAATAAAAATCATGTATGTCCTTCATGTGTGCCAGGCACCATTCCAGACACTGGAAATACAGTGGGTAGGTGGACAAACCCAGTCTGGCTCCCCCCAAGGCTTAACTCCCCTTTTTGGTAAATGAGCTTCTTATACAAGGGGTTCTAATTAGGAATAAATGAAATACTATATGTCAGATCTTAAACATAGTACCTGCTAAATAATATGGACTCATTACATAAAAGACAATCTGAGTTTTGTTTGTTTGTTTTGAGACAGAATCTCACTCTGTAGCCCAGGCTGGCCTCAAACTCACAGAGATCTTCCTGCTTCATCCTTCCAAGTTTTGAGATTATAAACATAAGCCAGTTCACCTGGTTAAAAGATGTCATTATAATGATTAATCAAGTGAGATGATGTCTAAATGCTACAAAATAGAAAATATAATTCTGTTACTATAATACAGAGAATTTTTAGAACAAATTGTTAAAGCCGATATATTTTTTCAACTAATTAAAAATGAAAACTGTATAAGCTGTTTCCATTCCCTGGCTACTGTGACTAGAGCAGCTATGAACATGGGTAAGCAGGTATCTCTGTAGTAGGATATAGAGACCTCTTGATACTTGCCCAAGAGTGGTATGTATTTCTAGCTTTTTGAAGTACAAATTGGACTCGGTTGTGGTAATATTTCATTTGTGCTTTAACAAATAAAGCTTTCCTGAAGATCAGAGGGCAGAGCTAGCTACTTGATAACCATAGAGGCCAGGCACTTGGGATCTGACTCCTTTAATCCCAGCACTAGGTAGGTGGAGACAGGAAGAATTTTGGCTGGGCAGAAAGAAAAATATAAGGCAGATAGAGACAGGAGCACCCCCATTTTGGTCTGATGATTCAGTAGAAGTAAGATCTCTAGTGGCTGACTGCTCTATTTCTCTGATTTTTCAGCATTCACCCCAATATCTGACTCTGGATTTTTATTATTAAGAATCTGTAGGATTCATGCTACACTCAGTGGGTTTGCTGTTGGCTTTTTTTTATGAGGACCCAATATCATGTGGCTATAGAATGGTGGTGTAGATATGGAAGGCACTGGAGAGGGAGAATGAACATGTACAAAATATATTGTATGAATCTCTCAAAGAATTAGTAAAATATTTTAAATGCAGAATGTTATATACACAAGAAGCAGCATGTGGCTGTTGGGACTTGTGTTCTGTTGTGTTGGAATCTTCTCACTTCTGACCATCTTGCCTTAAGTTCAAGGTGTGGACCACCAAGGCTGTTCTATGCACACTCCTGACTCTAGAAAGTATGTTTCCGTAGACTTACTTCCCTCTACTCCCCACAGGCACTACCTAGGCCCAGATGCACCACATGGCTTGCAGCTGTCAGAAGAACAAGCTTCTCCACCTTTGCCTTAATGGAAACATGAAAACATGGGTGATGTGGTGCCATTTTACATGTGTCTATCTCCTCACCCAGAAATCAGGTCACTGAGAACCAGAGCCACTGTGTACCTTAGCTTTCTCCCCTTACTGACCTTCAGCTCAGTTCCTGGGATGTAGTAAGGATTTAGTCCACAAATGTTCATTACATAAAACGTCATTTTTAAAGGAGTGAATAGGCAAGGAAAAACAGAATATATTACTTAAAACCTCATCAACTTCTTTATATGCAAAATAAATCACGTTAGACATGCAGACAATGATGTTACTATTTATCAAGAATTCAACAAGCATTTAACAAGCACATGATTAACTGTTGTATGCACAGCCATGTGTGAGACTCTGTGAGTGACAGAAAAGCAATGTAGGGCCAGCTCTGTGGTAGAACATGTGGTTGGCACGTGTGAAGCCCTGGTTTCGATTCCCCGACACCACTAATTAATTAATTAATTGAACAAACATTTGGTTATATATGATATATACATACATATGCATACGTATGTCTATTTATATCACATAGACATCGTAGGCACAGTATACAAATTTTCAAGCTTTGAAGGCTACCAGGAACTTTGGCAAGCGACGTAGACCATTGTGCCTGTCACTTTATAAATTATGAAGCTGAAACTAGCCAAGGTGCATGCCTGTAGTCCCAGGTACTCACAGACTGAGCAAGATGATCAGCTGACTCTAGGAACCAAGGCAAATAGCAAGACCAAAAACAGTGGAGGAGGGGGCTAAAAGTAGAGCATTTGACTTGATCAAGAAGCAATAACCGAGATCTCTTGTATGCTTACCATCTGCCAAATATTTTTCAAGCATTAACTCCTTTTGTTCTCAAACCTACATCTCCATTTGCTCATCTGTGGCTGAGACTTGGACAGAAGCAACTTAATGGAGAAAAGGTTTTTCCTGGCTCACAGTTCCAGGCTACACACCATGGGAGTGGGGACATCAGGACAGCAGGTCCTGGAAGAAGCTGCCACACATAGCACATCCAAAATCCAGAAACAGGGGCATTGGTGGATGTGTGCTGTTCCTGCTCAGTCCGCTTTCTCCATTTTATATAATAAGGGATCCTCAGATGATGGTCCCATCGCAGTTTAAATGGGTCTTCCCACATAAATTAACTAACCAAGATAATCCCTCACAGGTGTGCCCATCTCCCAGATGATTCTAGATTCTGTCAAGTTGACAATTAATACTACCCATCATGTGACATTATGAAGGACTAGTTCACAGACAAGGAGAATTACTGTTAAGTCGATCAAATAATTTACCCAATACAAAAGAAAATCAAATGAGGTTGGGGGACTCTGTTGGTACAGGCGTGATTCTGAAAGCAGAGTGTGGGCAGAATCCCAAAACTGCTCACCTGGCCACCATGGCACAGGACAGAGCTATGTTATCAGTGGCAGGGACTACTGCCTTCAGCAGCTAGCAGTGGTGACCTACCCAAGGTGTCCAATACATACCATCTTCTCTTCAGTGGTTCTGGTTAGATCAATAAAAGGGAAAGCTGAGGCATCCTCTCCTCTAAGCATTCTCTCTTCCTCGCTGTCTTCACACACACACACACACACACACACACACACACACGCACGCACATGCACACGCACGCTCACACACACACACACACACACACACACACACACACACACACGCATTCTTTCTTGGAAACAAAATAAAAGTAGAAAGATACATTGGATGACAGGTGCCTTAGACCCTTCTTCCCAAGCCCCATGATCACTCAGTTCACCATAGCAGGATATCTGGGTCCATTGTCAACACCTGACTCATCACTCTCCATAAGTCCCCATCCCCAGAAACCATAAAAGTCCAAGATCAAAAACTAAATTCCAGGGCTGGAGAGATGGCTCAGAGGCTAAGAGCACTGACTGCTCTTTCAGAGGTCCTGAGTTCAATTCCCAGCAACCACATGGTGGCTCACAACCATCTATAATGAGATCTGGTGCCCTCTTCTGGCCTGCAGTCATACATGCTGTATACATAATAAATAAATCTCTTTTTAAAAATTTAAAAAAAAACTGAATTCCTCTACAAGTCACTTCCACCTCCTAGTGTGGAGAGACCTAGACAGACCAGTCTGGATTGGGCGTTCGTTATTCTCTGTTGCTGTGAGAAAAGACCATGACAAACGCAACTAACGGAAGGAAGACTTTATTTGGGCTCATGGTCCAGAGGGGAATCACGGCAGCAGGCAGCACGTGGTGGCAGGAATACCTCGATGTTCACACTTCAACAAGTAGGGAGAGCAAACGAGAAATGGCACAGGTCTTTAAACTCTCGAAGCCTGCCCTCGGTGCCATATTTCCTCCAACAAGGCCACACCTAAGCATTATCCCTAACTAGTGCCACCAACAGGAGCCCAGCATCTGAGTCTATGAGGGACATTCTTACTCAAGTCACTACAGGTTGACAGAAGAAAAACAAACAAACCTGAACATTGCAAACCATTTTCAATTAAACCCCAAACTACTTTATAAACTACAGAACACAATAGCACATTCATAGGTCAAGGGCAGTAAGTTAAGGCCATGATTATGAACCCTGCCAAAGATTTTTATTTTCGTGAAAGAATGTACCATTACATACATTCCAAGGCAGGCCATTCTGGCTTTAAGATCGAAATCACACGTACAAATGATGAAAATCTTTTCTAAACTTTGTGACCGTTCCAGTGAGATGTTTGTATCTGCTATGAAGCTCTTTCTAACAGACCACAGTGCAGCAAGTGTTTGTCTGAGACACGGGGAAGGTCTCCACTCACTTCATTGCTGCCCTTGACATTGTTACTGCTGTCATCGTTGTTCTGGTGATAGGGGATCATCTGATCATGCTATCAGAAACTGTCCAACAGTCAACATACATGCCATGTGACTGTCCGAATAGTACTCCTCACTGCAGACCAGAGACATGTGCAGTGGTAGTACTCTGTGAAATGACCCCCACAGAGGCCTGAGTAGATCATAAACACCAGCTCTCTGGTTATATGGCTTTACTCAAAGGGAGCATGACCATGACAAGATGCAGGGGTCTTTGACTGACAAGAATTCAGATCTTTGACTCCTAGGAAGACTTCGGCCTGCGGATGTGCCACAGTTCCAAAGAACATTTGTTTTTCTTCAACAGTCAACCAGAAAAGGGATGAGGTAAAGTTCTCTAATGGAAATTAAACAGCCAGGAAATCCCTGTACTATTGTGAATCAATTATATGTATGTATGTGGTCCACATATTTACATATGTGGAATATGTTCTGTTCGTTACATACGTGTGGCACTCTTACATACAAGCCAAACTGAGAAGGTAAATTCAGAGAGAAATTAAGCACAGTCTGATGATGAATACCTATAATCGCAGCATTTGAGAGACTGAGGCAGGAAACTGCAAGTTCTAGGCCAGCCTGGGCCATGTAGAAAGACTCAGAAGAAAGGAAGGGAAGGAGGGAGGAGGGAGGGAGGGAAAGAAAGAGAGAAGGAGGGGGGAGGGAGGGGAGGAGGGAGGAGGGAATAAAGGGAAAAGGAACAGGAGAGAAGAAAAGGGGAGGGGAGAGGACTGGAGAGGGTCAAAAACAAGGCTGAGGAAGTCAGACAGCTCGGTCAGTAAGAACGAGGGCCTAGGTTTGAGTCATAGAATCCACACTTGAAAAGGTCAGACGTGGCGGCTGCGCCTTGTTCTCCCAGCGCTGAGGAGGCCGAGAACAGCACATCCCAGGGCTGACTGCAGTCACTGTAGCTTAATCACTGACGAGCTCCAGGCCAGTGAGACACACAGTCTCTGAAAGCAAAGTGGATATCTTCCTGAGGAATGACACCCGAGGTTGACCTGGGCCTCCATATGTGCACACACACACACACACACATACATACACACACACACACATACACACACACA
>CABHPH010159753.1:0-54358 GCA_902168325.1 Peromyscus nudipes
CCAGATGGGACCTCAGCATTGAGTCAGGGAAGTAGACATGAGTTCCAATCTCTAACCAAGAAGCTATCTGCAATTGATGCCTTATGGTAAGGGGAAAAAAAAAATCAGTTTTCTCCAATGGAGTCTCATTGAGTTTTATTAACTATACCCCAGGTCTGGTCTCAAGCCTAGAAGAAGTTCAGCAATACAAGATAAACTCAATGGTATTTTGTAGACTTTTTGTTTCATATTGCTTTATTTGGTCATTTCTGTTTTATTGGTCTTTTGCTTGTTCATTTTGATTTTCATTTTTGTGTTATGTGGTTTTTTGTGTGTGTTTCTTGGCTCATTTTGTTGCTGTTTTGGTTTTGTTCTTTGTCTTTTTTTTTAAGAGTGAGAAGAAAAAAAAACCACATAAAACTGGCTGGGTAGGGAGGTGGGGAGGATCCAGGAAACTTGAGGGTGGGAAAAACATGATCAAAATATATTGTATTAAAAATTATTTTCAATAAAAAGTTGTGCATAGTATTTATATCAGAAATGTTATCCGAAGCACTTGGTTGAAAGAGCTTTATTTTTTCCCAAAACTAGATTTCTGTAAAATTTTGCTCATTTTATATTTATTTCTTGTGCATTTACTCTAAGCCTTTAGACATAGAAAGATGTTTAGCACAACAGAAAAATATTTACATTATCAAAGAAGTATTTTAGTCCAGATGGCTAGGAACAAAAGATTAAAAGTATTAAATAATATACTTGTAACAAAAAAGATTATCAGGGAAAAGAAACATTACATTTTAATAAGCCATTTTATATGTTATTTTGATCAAGATATTGGAGACAATGGTGACAGTGGTTCTCGCTGCCTGCT
The DNA here is from genome assembly GCA_902168325.1 of Peromyscus nudipes. NCBI lineage: Eukaryota > Metazoa > Chordata > Mammalia > Rodentia > Cricetidae > Peromyscus > Peromyscus nudipes. Next base: position 851 of record CABHPH010159753.1, read on the forward strand.
GCTGAGTGTATTCCATAACACATGAAGATATGAAATGTAAAGCAGAAGATTCACAGTGTATGTTTTCCTTTACAATCACAAGCTAAGAGTTTAAAGATGAATGTAGACTTTCTGTGTGTCTGTTTGTTGGAGATTTGTGTACAAACTTTGATAAACATGAATTTATGGCCTGGGCTTTAATCCAGAAAGACATATTACAAAGATTCTGGAGAAAGAAAAAGTTGATAATTTAGTGAAACAACTTGGAAGATTCAATGAAAACTAAGCCCATGCCGTGGACTGCAGAGGTTTTTCTAAATTCTTCAGAGCTTGTTCAATCGTTTCCTGTTTAAAGTCAGCAATGTTTTGACTTAAAGGTTTAAACAGCTTAGTGATTTCTAACAGATTTAGAGAATTTGAGGAAGGGCAAGGCCTTCATCTTAAAATCTTAACAGTTGGCAGAATTGGAAACCATTCTCTTACAAATAAAATAGAAATGGCTAGGAAATACATAAAATAAATGTTTGATGTCCTTAGTCATTAGGACATGGAAGTCAAAATTATATTGACATTTTACCTCATCCCAAATTAGAATAATTATCATCAAAAAATAAAAAAAAAATGCTGGTGAGGATGTGGGAAAAACAAACTCTTATACACTGCTTATAGGATGCAAATTAGTCCAGCCACTATGAAAGTCAGTGTCCAGCTTCCTCAAAGATTAGGATCAGAATTACCAAACAATCCAACTGTATCACTTGTGGGTATATTTCTGAAGGAACCAAAGCCAACATACCACTGAGATCCCTGCAGATCCATGATTATCACTGTACTCATTACAATAGCTAAATTATTATACTGGCTGGTTTTGGGTGTCAACTTGACACAAGCTATCCTTTTTTAGAGAGGAAGAAGCCTCAGTTGAGGAAATGCCTCCATGAGATCCAGCTGTGAGACATTTTCTCAATTGGTGATCAATGGGGCAGGGCCCAGACCCTGGTGGGTGGTTCCAAGCCTGGGCTGGTGGTCCTGGGTTTTATAAGAAAGCAGGCTGAGCAAGACAAAGGAAGCAAGCCAGTGAGCAGCACTCTTCCATGACCTTTGCATCAGCTCCTGCCTCCAGGTTCCTGCCCTGTTTGAATTCCTGTCATGACGTCCTTTGATGATGAACAGCAATGTGGAAGTATAAACCAAATAAATCCTTTCCTCCCCACTTGTTTTTCGGTCACAGTGTTTTGTTGCAGTAATAGAAACCCTAATTAAGACAAATTGGTACTAGTGTAGTGAGGTATTGACAGTGTAGTGACAGACCTGATTATGCTTTGGGGAGAACTGTGGAAGGATTTTGGAACTTTGGGCTAGAAGAGCCATTGAGTGTTAAGAGTTCAGTGGGATGTTCTTTAGGAGCTCGGAAGATAAAAATGTTGAGAGCAGTGTAGAGGATGGAGGCCTGGTGAAGTTTCAGAGGGAAGTTTAAAGACTCTATCAGGGCCATTTGTTACTTTGAGTTAAGATTCTGTGGTTTTGGTTAGCTGTGACTGAAGAATCAGCTGTGATTAACAAGGTATCAGAACTACTAAAGCAAAACCTTGTTTTGTGGAATACTTGATGCTGGTCAGCTGGAGCTAAGAAATTAGCGGTGAGTGAGTCCAACATGACCTGTGAAATCTTCTGGGAAGTGTTTCCTGGGAGCACAAAGAAGCTGTGTTCCAGAGCTGACCAAGGTTGTACCACCTGCTAACAGCTGGACTTGGAAATGTGTAAGAGTCACCCAGGTGGCACTGGTTTTGAAGGCATGAAGAGGTCATGGAGAGCAGCTGAGTCTTGGCACTGTAAGAGGCCAGGAGAGGCCATTGGTGAAGGTACAGCATCAGTAGCAGTGGACGGTCCAGGACTGAAGGGATCATGCAAAGGAATTGAGGCTTGGTACCATGAAGGGAGCCTATAAGAAGCTACTGGTGAAAGCGCAGCCCACTTTTAGGAGAAGACCCCAGTGTTTTGGCGATGCCAGTACCATGGGATGACCACCAAGAACAGCAACAGCAGTGGAGTGGAGACAGCCAGGGCTAGAGGATGAGCTGTGTGTGCTGCAGAGGGCGGAGCTGGAGAAGCGACTGAAGCTTCTTGGAGGAGCTCAGAAGATCGCGAGTGAATCCCGGGTAAATGGAAACTGAGTTATTTATACTGTTGGAGTTTGGTTTTTTTCTTGGTTCAGATTGTGACTGTGCTCTGGCCCTTCCCTCTTGAAGAAAGTATTTAATTTAATTTTGATTTTTACAGGAGGCCACAGCTGAAATACTTGAACTTTTAAAAGAGATTGGATATTTTAAAGAGACTGAAATTTTAGTGTATCTAAATTTGTAAAAGACTGTAGGGCTTTTAAAACTATTTATGATTTTAATGTGAGATCTTGGGGAGGAATAAGAAAGGGAGGGTTGTGGCTTAAAGTGATGTGTTTGTGTGTCAACTTGACACAAGCCAGAGTCATCAGAGAAGAAGGAGACTCAGTTGAGGAAATGCCTCCATGAGATCCAGCTGTTAGGAATTTTCTCAACTAGTGAGCAGTTGTGGAGGGCCCAGCTCATGGTGGTTAGTGCCATCCCTGGACTGATGATCCTGGATTCTATAAGAAGGTGGGATGAGCAAGCCAGTAAGCAGCACCCCTCCATGGCCTCTGCATCAGCTCCTGCCTCCAGGATTCTGCCCTATTTGAGTTCCTGTCCTAACTTCCTTCAGTGATAAACAGCAGTGTTGAAGTATAAGCCAAATTAAAGCCTCTCCTCCTCAACATGGTATTTTGTCGCAGCAGTAGAAACCCTAACGAAGACAGTTATTGAGTCAGCCCAGGCACTCATCAGTGGACGAATGGAGAGAAAACGTGGCATACACACAATGGAGTGTTGTTCAGCCACAACATCAATACATTCTATTGCTTGAAGGAAAATGGTGCTAGAGAGATGGATCAGTGGTTCAGAGCACAAAGTGCTGTTGTAGGGGATCCAAATTCAGTTACCAGCACCCACATCAGGCATCTCATAGCTAATTGTAACTCTGTTTCCAGGGGGATCTGTCATATCTCATCCATAGACATCTGCACTCATGTGCACATACCCCTACACATCCACATAATTTAAATTAAAAAATTCTTTAAATAGGTGAATAAAGGAAAATGGATGGAACTGGAGGTTATATTGAGTGAAATAAGTGAGGCATGAAAAGTCGAGTGTCACATGTTTTCTCTCATGTGTGGAATTTGGGACGACAGGATATGAAAATAAAGGCCTATTCAGTGCAGAGAAGGCGTAAGAGAGCAGTTGATACGAGTGTGTAGTGGGATGAATATGGCCAAAGTGTGCTATATTCATGTATAAAGATGCCACATTACAGTCCATTATCTGTGCAATTAACATACACTTAAAAGGCTGCTGAAAAGGAGGTGTCACAGCCTGGGCTGCAATTAGTTCTGGCTTCTTGGTATCATGGGTGGAGCCTCAGATAATGTACTTCTGCCAGTTATAATTGAAGCTCCCTAACAGAAGAGGATATCCTGACAGAGAGGCCTGGAATGATGCTTTATCCAGAGGAGAACTTTTGTTATACAGGGGCGGTGGTTGAGTGAATAGGTCAGAGTGAACGTGTCAAATGTTTTTGACACACAAAACCAAAGTTAAAAAACTAATCTCCTGCATCCCCTCCTATCAGTGCCCAATGCAAGCATCACTGGTCCCTGCTCTACCTCCATGGATTGTATGTTCCTGAGCTATTGCCATCTTCAGCATCGCCATCCACTCAGCTACACTGCTACATGTCCCATCCAAGGCGTGGAGTAGCTGTAGGGCCTGTTAAGGTACTCACAGTAAGTCATTGGCTTTTTAATGACTCTGAGACTTGTTCTGGGCTTGTGTATCTGTAGAAGAATCACTAAATGTATTTGCTAATGTTCAGCCTTTACTTTCTACTATTCTGATTCTACCTCTCTATTTTACACTTTTATGGCACTAAATTTATTAAACAAGTGAAAGTAAGAGAGGCAGTATAATAAATTATGCCCAAACTGACCATTTTTTGACCGTTTAGTTCAAACCAAATTATCTCTTGTGCTCAAATATTTGATGACTTCACATTCCTGCTGTAGTCCAGTCAGAGACAGAATTTACATCTTATTAATTTCTTCTGACCCTCTAGGGTCTCTGAAAATGCTTTTACAACACACAGTACTCAGGTCTTTATCTTTTACAGTGAAGGCAAAGTTAGACTGATTTCACATGAGCCTGTAAGCAAATGAGAAAAGTCTCTATTGCTGCATCATAAATGAAAAGTTTTGTAGGTATCTGGTGATGGTGGCAACTTTGATGATATTCGTGCAGGAGACACCTTCGCAGGAAGTGGTTTTTCTGATGGAATTATAACATCTCTTTCTTGGCTGCACAGGGGCATTCTTGCAGCAGAAAAAGAGGCTTCTATACTAAGTGGTACATTGATTTTTTTTAAGCATAGAAATAAGATTCAGGATCATGTTACAATTGCTTATTAGCACTGGTGACCTGTGAGGGAGAATTTGCCTAGAGGTTTCAGCCTATACAACCATTTTTTCTGGCTCCATTGTTGACTGTATTCTCTCACCACCTTTTATGAAATGTATACACATGCATGAACTTTGGAGACCAACATCTGAGAATGACATTAAAATATTTGATATGGGCCTGAACATATGGCTCAATGGTTAAGAGTAATTGCTGTTCTTTCAGAACACCCAGGTTTCATTCTAGGCACCCATATGATAGCTCATAACTTCTTGAAACTCCAGTTCCATGGGATCTGGTGTCCTCTTTTGGCCCCTGTGCATACCCTGTGCAGGTGGTAGATGTAAGGTAATGCAGACACACACACATACACTGAAAAACAGACACTGAAAAGTGGTAACGTGAGGACACCGTACAGCGAGGCCGTTAGGATGGAACGGGGCTCAAGCCATGAATTCTGGAGTGCAAGGATGTGCTAGAGTGACCCCTGGTGGCAGGAAGAGGGATTAAAGGACGGAACACTGGGGGGTGGTGGGGTGGGGCTGAGAAGTAGCTGTTTACCAAGAGCATACACTTATTTTGATATTTAACAACTGGTGTTGCTGGTCCCGTGAAAAAAAAACTCATTTTCTTATCTCGGCCAAACTATCGGCTTTAGATAAATTGTTTTTCCTCTCTGACTTTTGATGCCTTCATCTGGAAAGTAGGAGTGTTGATAACCCTTGCTCTATCAAGTTGCCTTCAGAATCTCATGAGATAATTCACGAACAGTACCAAGTCCAGTTAGTACTGGAAGAGCAGAAAGTGTCCAGCCAATGGCAGATGCATTATTTTATTTCTGTTTTCTGTCTGGTGTAATTGATACTGTAAAGAGAAACAGTTTTGTCCTTATTGAGCTTATTGGTAGAAAAGATTCATCATTTCTGTTTAGATTTTATTTGGACATAGGTTTCTGCTTAAATTTTACAATGGTCTTAAACACACTGAGAGGAGAAATGCAGCAATGATGCTTTAATTTTATGTCTTATTATTACCCAAACTAAGTAGTCAGAGGCTCACATATTTAGTATTTCTCTCATGAACAGAATGTCTTGCATCATGCAATTTAAAATGCTTTCTTCATTCTTTGAAAGTTGATAGGGACACCTTAACTGGATACTGATGTTCCCAATGGGCTGTTCTGTCAAAGGAGATTGAATATTATTTAAGAGAGTCTTACTCTTGGGATGAGTACATTGCCAGGGGAATTTTCTGTCAAAGGAGATTAATAATATTTTAGAGAGTCTTACTCTAGGGATGAGTATGTAGTTCAGTAGTGGGGCACTTATATAGCATGTTCAAGGCCCTGGGTTCAATCCCTAGCACTGCCAACTCTCATCGCCTGCCCCTCCAAATATATCTCACAAAACATAATGACCGTATCCTTAATGAAATGTCTTAAACCATCCAGGAAACATACATTGGACAAAGGAATTATATAAAATAGTCATTTTAAATATTCAGAGGAGCCTATTTACCCAGAAAGATTTTCTAATTTGTTTTTATAAAAATTATCTTTTCCAGATTTACTTGAAGTATTGCTGGCAGTGTGTGTGCACTTGTGTGTGTGTGTGTGTGTGTGTGTGTGTGTTCATGATTTATATAATCTTTTAAACTGAGCAGCCCCATTAAGACAGAATTAATGTACCCTATACTCACGTGTCTCGTGTAAGAGGTCAGTTTTAGTACATTCTCAGACTTGTAAAATAATCACAAGGAATGTGTTTGTGAATTTGCACATATTTGTGAATTTGCTTCCTTTCATTTCTCTCATTTCTAATATCCTTCTGTGTAGTCAGAGAACATAGTTTACGTGATTTATATCCCTTAAGTGTTTTGAAAATTACTTTGTGACCAGTGTGTAGTTTGTTTTGAAGACCATTTCCTGTGCACATGAGAAGAATGCCAATTCTCTTTGTGTGTAGCGGATCTCTACATATGCTAAATCTGGTTAGTTTGTGATGTTTTCTAGCATTGACATTCTGTGCAAATTTTCAGCTCAGTAGATTCTTTTGAAATGTCTTTCATTTGTTTTATTTCCTGAAGAGGTTATATGAGAGGGAACAATTTTTATCCTGTGTGATACTAGGAATAGAATGGAAAAGCCACACTCAGAATCTGTTGTGCATATTTCAGTGAGTTCCTTGTCTGAGTGGAGAAAAGAACTCAGAGTCAATGTCCACATGACACTTATTGAGCATCACTGCACACCAGACCCTGCTCTAATGCATACATTAATTTATTTTCATTACAATAGCATGATACATTGTCACTTAAGGCAACATGTACTGTTGTTCACCATGGTTTGTAAATGATGGCATTAGTTGTGCAATCTGAGCCACTACATACAACATCCCCTCTGTGGCTTCTAGGTGGCCTGATACTGGGTAAAAGTAGTCAGTAGTATTGATAGGAGTTTGGTCAACAAGATATAAAAGCATCAACACTCAGTGTGGAGAAAGTCCTGATATATCTTTTTAGGAATAGTTAGGTTTCAGAGACTGAGATTGACTTACCATGATGACCGATTTGGGAATGATTTGTTTCTTAATTAAGAGTTTGTTGGGATCTAGAGAGAAACACACCAAACTCCTATCCTCATAGATGCAAAAAGGCCCACCTCAAAAGGATCTGTGGAAGCATCGTTTCTCATCTTTACTGACAGAACTGTGTATAAGGGGTGCAGCCTCTCCTGATCCTATGGGAAGACATTGGAGCTGGAAGCAATCCAACCAAGAAGATGATCTATTGAAGTGGTGCAGGAACTTAGAATACTAAGCCTTCACTCCAGTACCCATTAGATAGTCCACAAATCCATGTTCCATTATAAAGAATACTAATATATGTCACTCTATCTCTTCTAACTAATTTCTTATCTACCCTCCATTTCTTCTTGCTCCCTGACATCTTCCTTCACTATTCTGCTCCTTTGTTTTACTCAACAAATATGTACCTACTATGTACCAACTGCTGGGGGACAGTGACATCAACTAGAGATTCTGTCTATTGCCCTTTAGACTTGATGGCTTAATGTCAAGACAGACAATGACACAGCTTTATAAACACAGTAAACAGTAATTGTGACAAATGTCACAGTGTAGATAAATGATTCCACAAGATCTTATGGCAGATATAATCTGTATAGTTGGGAAGGGCAGGGCAGGATCCCCAGGAAAACACCGTGAATTGGTGTTGGGAACAAGTATTTGAGGAAAAAAATCTTAGGAAGAAAAGTGCTTGAACAGTAGCCCGATGACATCAGTCAGATCTGTATAAATACTAGTGACTGAGAAGGCTCTGTGAGTATATGCAGGAGCAGGAGAAGCAAAGTGAGGTGATGCAAGATAAAGACTGGAAGCCATCACAGGAAGACCTGCAAAGGACATAGTAGGCAGTTTCCTGGTGGTATAGACCTCTATTTTGAGGGGAAAAAATGATTTGGTTAGAAATCAAGACATATCTGGACAAATCAGTTGAAGGGTAAATGCATGGGTTTGTTGATTTTAGTGACTTCAAGACACATCCCAATGTATGTGACCAGCAGGAGCACATTAAGCTTTGGATTCTGTCATTATTACAGAGCATCTTATTCATACCCGAGCTTAGAACATGGTACCCTCAGATATAGCACCTTGAGATATTTTCAGAGACTGAGAAAATTGCTGAAACTAGATGTCATTATGGCTTACCCACTTTCATGTATAGGATTATCCATAACAGAATGCTCTAATTTACTTCCCCTGAAATATGTGATAAAATGAGTATGATAGCTTTCCAGCCCATATATGGAATCCAAGAAGAATTTTGACAGATTTTGCTATCTAGCCTGGAGTTTTTTCATTAGATCATGCCCCTTTGACCAACTATACTTTGGGTGTTTATTCCTCATCAGACAAGCAAAATCAAATAGTATTCCTTGAATTTTTGGTTCTTTATATTTTAAGACTCCTGTGTCATGTTTATCTATGACTAAATTAATTTGTTATGTGCTTTTGTTATGAGTACATCTTTTGTTGTAAGAATGTCATTCATGATAATGCTTGTGAAAATCCAGAGAGACATGTGGGAATTTTCCCCCCATATATCTTTGAAGTAACAAAGTATAGGCAGAGTCAGACAAGAAAGACAATGCTCTATTTCTTAATTAGATTCTCAGTAGTACAAAAGCCTCACCAAAACTGACTATTTTGACAAATAGGAGATCTCACTTATAGGTAATAGATTCACTGTATAAGTGAGGGAAACAAGGCCACTTGCTTACCATTTGTATAAACTTCATGTAAGCTTACATGATTATCATTTTAAGCTCATTCAGTCTTACTTCACTTTGGAATTGTCTTTATAGGCATAGTTCTAAATTATGCTTTCAGTAACTATGACCATCTCCATGTATGCCATTTAATAAAGTGAAATCCTGGACAGATGGATGTTCTCTTATCTCTGAGCTCAGTCCCGGGAATCTTATGGGTCTTCAACAGCAATGGAAAGGAAGTCACAATTCAAGTTCAACAATTCACGGCATGCCATTGGGCTTTCTTTAGCAGTCTGTTCTTTAACAAACTCCAGAGAGTTGATGAGCCTCTGGGGATAGTGTTGATACAGCAAGAAAAAGCACAAGTGATCCACAGATCTGGGGTATGTGTATCACAAAATTGGTTTTAACATGGCTTCCTATATTAAAAAGGGGTTAAAGACGGAGATAAGTCCTTTCATGAATGAGATAAAGCAGCACACCACAAAGCATCTCCAGGAAACAAGGGCTCTAGCAAAGTACCCCAAATAAATGTTTGAGTGAAGACAATCATTTGTGCTACAATCAAATCTAAAGTGAAAGAGCCTTCTTCTTTTACACACAGCCCCCTATGTGCACAAAACTTCACCTTTCCCCAAGTCCATGGGTGATAGATTCATTATATTTGGAGATTTTTTTCAGGACTCTTTCAGTTTTATTAAAGATACTCTAGAGTTCCAAAGGCCATTATGAGAACAGTAAAGGGTCAAGATGACACAGAGAAAGGGCTATGCAGCAGGAATTTTCTCATCAATAGAATGTACCACAGTTTAAGGACTCATGTTTATGATTATTCCAGCTACCATAGCAACATGTTTTATCTACTTTTCTATTATGGTGACACTCTGAAATATCTATCATTCTTCTAATTGAATGCCATGTTTGGTTATTCTCTGTTGGGACTATTGACAGTGTATAAAATAATAATTTAAAAAACCCTGTTGTTGGAAGAGAAGGCAACACTACATGGTAAGAGACCTGGATTTTTTTCAATAAACATGCATATTTACTGAGCATATTCAATAAGAGGTGCTGGGAAGAAGGTGATAACCAAGGCATACTCCTTACTTTCAAGAATTTTAATAGTCTTGTATGGGAGATAGGTCACTAAAACAGCAATCACATATATAATAGGATCCTATATTCAAATATAGGACACATAAGCCTATACAACATTACTGAGCCTTCTTGGAGGAAATGTTTCCTTAACTGAGCTAGATTCAGCTAGAAAAGATAGACAGGAGGCTGAGCAAATCTTACTCTCACAGATGCAGGGTATATTAAGGTCTTGGAGTATGGTGGTCTCTAGCAAGTGGTAAGTACTAACTGTAATGTACAGAATACATCAGGGAAGAAGTCAGGATTAGGAGAAATCTCCCCATGGCACAGAGTTCAAATGTCATGGTTTTAGCAGACTGAGGTGTGTGGGATTTTGACAGCAGCTCACATTTCTAGGAAAAGCACCTGAATTTCCTAATGCCTCTGCTAAAATTTGTTGCTACTTCACCAAAAAGCCCAATAAGAAGGTCTGTATTATAAGGAGAAGAACGGAGAACCACTTTACCTTGGAAACTTTTAGTGAGGAAAGGTATTTCTAAGTATTTTCCTTTCTGAGTACTTTTGTGTGTTGCTTGTCATTGTGGTTTGTCCAACCTTCCATATGCTCTGTAACTATAGGTCCTGGAAAAGAGGAGCACTTGGTGTTGCTGAGGCCTCAACAATAGTCATACAAGTTATTATCTGTGGGTGCCTAGTGGAGGATCAGTGTGGTGGTTAATTCTGTCAACTTGGCATAAGCTAGAATTACCCAGGAGACGAACCTCTGAGCATGACCGTGAGGGAGTTTCTAGAACAGATTTATTGAGATGGAAAGACTGGCCCTCAATTTGGGCAGCACCATCCTCTGGACCGGGATTCTGGTTATATAAAAAAAGAAATAGCAAACTGAGTTCTGCATTCATCCCTCTGTGCTTCCTCACTTGAGATACAATGTGACCAGATGTCTTATGTTCCTGCCACCATATTTTCCCTGCCAGGAGGGACTGTGTTTCCTCAAACTGAGCCCCAATAAACCTTTCTTTCCTTAGAATATTTCTTGTTAGTTATTTGGTCATCCAACAAGACAATTAATAGAATCAGAGCCCTCATTGTGGGCCAGAAGCTGGTCTTCGAAGGTCATTGAATGGATTCTCAGCAGCTTCTCTGGAGAAGACAGTTTAGAGAAGACAGTGAGCTCTCTGAAAGGGAGCTTGGTGAGCACTGTCCATGGTTCTGACAACAGTGTCAGCTCATTGGGCTCTTCCTGGGTCTGGGCTCTCAACAGAGCTGCAAGCTGTCTTGCTTTCATCCTTGTCCAGGATCCCTTCACACTGGTCAAGCCAATGACGCTCAACTAAATGGCAGTCCTTCCCTATTCAGTCATTCTCTTAACAGACTTCACTTTCCCTACTCTAACTGAATCTTTCCCTGTAGATAAACTTGCGGATTTCATTCTCTTGCTTCAGTCTCCACTGAATGCCTTTAGAATTTTCTTCTAGCCAAAAGGGAGCCATGTTCTTTTGGGAACAATTAAAATGTTCCAGCCTTTTCAAATTTAAATGAATGAAAGAAACTCTCAGGCAATTTGATTGCTAGGGGCAGAAAGGCAGCTCTCCCCATTCTCATAATAACAGGACTTGAGGCAAGCCACTTTTGCAACCTGTTTCCCTCTAGGGCTGCAACCTATTTGATTCAAAGTCATAAAATATAATTTGCAGGAAGTATTTCAGGCTTTTATTTTGCAAATATCTAGAAGTGTGAGTTCGAGACTTCAGAAGACTGAGAAATCTCACACTATTTATATTTCTACGTGTTCTTCATGACAAATGACTTCTTTCAATTCCTGATGAAAATCAATGTGTGTTAGGTAATTCCAGGTAAATGTTGACTCTTCCATGTCATAAAAAAAGCACTTAGAAGTGATGGATGAAGCTAAAGAGAAAATGAGGTCTAGAGCTCATAGCCCTTTGTGACACCAGTTCCAGGAAATCCAATCCTGTCTTCTGGCCTCTGTGGGCACCAAGCACACACACATGATGCACAAACATACACACACTCATATATAAAAATAAAAGCAAACAAATCCTCTAAAAATGCTGTGTTAGCACTTACCAGTCAGATTTTAACATTTTAAGAAACAAAGTGACTTTGTAGGTCTAAATTAAAAGCCACTTGTACTTCAAATTCCAAAATAAGTGTGACAGCTGATTCTCAAACAAATGAAGAAAAAACTACATTAGATCATGGAAAAAGGGAATCTTGGCCATGAATCAATTTCCAGAGGAGCCAGTCTATAGACCCAGAACCCCTTGAGCGAAAGGACAGTCAGGTTACCCTGAGCAAGGAACCTGATAAAATACTAAGTTTTACTGTCAGCCTTTCTCCAGTTCTTTCTCAGAGGGACCTATGGCCTTTTACAAGGGTAACTGTAAAGTGGTGGGAAGGAAACAAGTGGATTTTCAGAGTCTGTTGGACACTAGTTCTGAATTGACACCAATCCCTGGACACCCCAAAAGACACTGTGGCCCCCCATTTAAAGTAGGAGCTTAAGAGGGTCAGGTGATTAATGGAGTTTTGTCTGAAGCTTGATTCATAGTAGGTCCAGTTGGTCCCTGAATTCATCCTATGGTTATTTCCTCAGTCTCAGAATGTATAATTGGGATAAGATACACTTAGAAGGTGGCAGAATTCCCACATTGGTTCCCTGACCTGTGTGTGGGGTGAAGACTATTATGGAAAGGCTAAAGAGAAGCCTTTAGAGTTGCCTCTGCCGAGGACAATAGTGAACTGCAGAAATTAGTGCTATTATCAAGGACTTGAAAGATGCAGGGGTGGTGGTTCGCATCACATCTCCCTTTAACTCTCCTTTCTACCAGTCCAGAAGACAGATCATGGAGAATAATGGTTGACTATCAAAAACTCAAGTAGTGATTCCAATTGCATCTGCTGGACCAGATGTGGTATCCTTACTTGAGCAGATTCACTCATCTCCTGTTTCATGGTATATAGCTATTGATCTAGCAGATGCCTTTTTCTTGGTACCTGTCCACAAGGACCACCAGAAACAATTGCTTTCAGTTGGCAAGGCCAGCAGTATACCTTTACAGTTTTCCTCCAGGTTATACTAACTATCTAGCCTGCGTCAATAACTTAGTTCAAAGGGAATCTTGATCATTTGTCTCTTCCAGAAAATATCACATCACTCCACGGTCTTGATGACATGGTGCTGGTTGGACGAAGTGAGCAGGAGGTAGCAACTACTTTCAGCTTGTTGGTAACACATATGTATTAGAGGATGGGAAATAAATCCAATCAAAATTTATGGGTCTTCTACCTCAGTGAACTTCTTAGGAGTCCAATGGTATGGGACATTCAGGGACATTCCTTTTATGTTGAAGGATAAATTATTGCACCTGGCCCCTCCCATGACCAAGACAGAAGCACAACATTTAGTGGGCCTACTTGGATTCTGCAGATAGTACATTCCTCTCGGGTCTGTTACTCTGGTCCAAATACCAAGTGACTCCGAAAGCTGCTAGCTTTGAGTGGGGCCTGGAATAGGAGGAGGATCCTCAACAAGTCCAGCCTGCTGTGCAGGCTGCAATACCACTTGGACCCCATGGTCCAGCAGACACATGGCACTTGAGGTATCAGTGGAAGACAGGGATGTGTTTGTAGCCTTTGTCAGGCCCCTATAGGTGAATCACGGAAGAGACTTTTGGGATTTTCAAGCAAGGCTCTACCATCTTCTGCAGACAACTATTCTCCATTTGAGAGATAGCCCTTGGGCCTGCTATTGGGCCTTCATGGAACCTGAACATTTGACAATATGCCACCAAGTTACCATATGACCTGAGCTGTCCGTCATGAGTTGGGTATTCTTTGACCAACCAAACCATAAAGTAAGACATTTACAGTGGCAATCTATTATCAAACAGAAGTGGTGTATATGAGATTGGGCCCAAACAGGTCCTGAAGGCACAAGGAAGTTTACATGAAGAAGGTGCCTAACTGCCTGTGGTTTCTTCTCCTATTACAATGCCATCTTCTGCCAAGCATGCACCTATAGCCTCATGGGATGTGTCCCGTGATTGGTTGATTGAGAAAAAGACTACTAGAGCATAGATGACTGATGGTGGTCCATATTATGAAGGCAGCACCCAGAAGTGGACAGCTGCAGCATTATAGCTTCTTTCTGGGACCACTGTGGAAGACACTGGCAAAGGGAAGACGGGGCAGAACTCTAGGGAATGCTCATGGTCATACATTTTGTTTGGGAGGAGAAATGGCCAGATGTGCAATTGTTTACTGATTCATGCACTGTAGCCAATGGATTGGCTGGAGAGTTAGGGGCTTGGGAAGAGCACGATTGGAAAATTGGTGAGATGTATGCATCTCTGAGACATCTGGGGAGATATATGCAGATAGATCTCTCCAGATGGGCAAAGAATGTGAAGATACTTTTGTCCCACGTAAGCAATCATCAACAGGTGACTCCATCGGAGGAGGAGCTCAATAATCAAGTCATTAGGATGGCCTGTTCTGTGGACAGGTAGCCTCTTTTGCTTGCCATCCCAGTCACTGCCAAATGGCCCCATGGATAAAGTGGCCATGGTGGTTATGCATGGGGTCAACAACACGGACTTCCACTCACCAAAGCTGACCTAGTAACAGCTGCTGCTGAGGGCCAGATCTTCCAACGGCAGAGATCAACACTGAGTCCCAATTATGGCACCATTCCCAGCAGTGACCAGCCAGTGACCCAGGGGCAGGTTGACTATGTTAGATCACTTCCTCCACAGAAAGGATAATGCTTCATTCTGATAGGTGTAGGTACAGTCTGGTTATTAAATTGCCTTTCCTGCACATAAGGCTTCTGTCAAAACTACCACATGGGGACTTAGAGAGTGCCTTGCCCACTTTCCTGGTATTCCCCACAGTATTGCTTCTGACCAAGGAACTCACTTTACAGCCAGAAAAGTGAGACAGTGGGCGCACAGTCATGGAATCCACTGGTAGTCTTACCATGCTCTCTGCTATCCTGAAGCATCTGGCCTGATAGAAAGATGGGATGATCTTTTGAAGATACAGTTACAGAGCCAGTTGGGGAGCAGCACCTTGGAGGGCTGGGGTAGGGTTCTTCAAAAGGCAGTGTATTCTCTGAATCAGTATATGGTGTGGTTTCTCCCATAGCCAGGCTCCACAGGCCCAGGAATCAGGGGGTGAAAAAAAGGAATAGTTTCCCTCACTATCACCCTTGGTGACTCACTAGGAAAAATTTTGCTTCCTGTTCATGCAATCTTAGATGCTGGCCTAGGTATTTTGGTTCCAGAGTGTGAAGTGCTCCTGCCAGGAGACACAACAAGTATTCCATTGAACTGTAAGCTCAGACTTTTCCCTGGTCTCTTGGGGCTTTTGATGCCGTTAAACCAACAGACTAAGAAAGGAGTTACACCATTAGGAGGGGTGATATATCCAGATTACCATGGGGAAATTGGATTGCTTCTCCACAATGGAGGTAAGAAGGATTATGTCTGGAGTGCAGGAGATCCTTTAGGACATCTCTTGGAGCTATTATGCCCTGTGATTAAATGGGAAACTACAACAGTCTAATCCAGGCAGGATGACAAAGGGCACACACCCTTTAGAAATGCAGGTATGGATCACTCTTCCAGGGAAAGAACCAAGACCTGCTGAGGTGCCCACTGAAGTGGAGGAAATACAGAATAGGAAAGTAGTTATGAAGAGCAGCAAAGACCATGTGACAAGCTGCAGAAATAAGGATTATAATTCTTATAATTATAATGAGTGTTTCTGTCATATTTTGTTAAGAATATACCTGTACAGATATTTGTGTTGTCCTTCCTCAATTTCTTTCTCATGTAATGTAACATGAATTAAGAGAATAGCAGTGGTTATCATATTTAAGTTTTGGGATACTAAATAAATGTACCTTAAGAAACATTGTCACCTTTTCTAAAGCATATAATGAGTTTGTGGTTGTATGTGGGATAGTTATATCATGTTAGGCATAATTATGACCTGTTTTGTTATTTTAATTTAGAAATTAATCAAGACATAAGGAAATGTGATTGAATATGGAGTTAATAAGGAGTGGATTCTGATGACCATTCTTGACTACATCTAGAGTTAACTAAAACCTAAGAGGCTGGGTACATCTGTGAGGTGTGGTGAATCATGGAGTTGGCCTGGTCTAGCTGCCTTGAGAGGCATGCATTATAGGTTTTTCAGGTTAGACTCCATGGTTCCTAGGGCACCTCATATAGAAATATTTGGTAAAAACCATAAATCAGATCTTGAAAAATGTATGTATTTTCTATAATCAAATTATAATTAGAATCATATTGTAATTAGCTTACAAATTCTGTATGGAAGTCGTGTATTTGAGAATAAATCAGAAATAATGCCTGTTACTAAAATGTATCAATTATCCCCAAATAGAATCAAAGTTACCAAGTGGTGTTAACATTCCACATCTATTGAAATTCATCTTGTATCAACTGTTAGTATTTCAATTTAGTCACAAGACACAGTAAATATTGGAGGCACAACTAGAAATTTGTCAGGAAGGAAATAAAATTGTGCTCTTATTTTACAAAAAAAATTTAGATAAATTCTAAAACTTAAAATAAGTACTTAATTTGGGAAGTTAATTAAGGGCAACTTCCTAAGGGAAGACAAGTGCTACAGAGCTGGGAAAGATATCACATAAACAACACAAGCAGACAAATGATGGTTAGAAGCCTTACAGAGCATCCATACACTACATTTTTTCTCAGCATAATCCAGCTGGGGGGAGGGAAGCATTATAAACAAAATTGTTATATGTAATATAATTGTGTGTATGTGTGTGTACACACACCCACATTTATAAAGGAGTGCATAAAATACACCTAGCAAATATTAATGTGTTTATTTTCAAATCATATTTTCAGGAACTTGTTATCTAAGTTTTTATATATTAGTCAACATTTTTATAATGTATAGCAATTGTAAGAGAGGCTCCAGAGGAGGGGAGTGAGAAATATCTTCTGGACATGACAGGACCACTAGGCTCATGAACTCACAACAGCTGTGGTTGTCTGCCCAGAAACCTGCTTATGATGAAGATCAGTATTGCAGCATAGGCTGGGCAGGGAATCATGAGCCCCCCACCCCTGGCTGAGTAGCTGTAGTTGATGGCTTCTGAGGGAGAGAGGGAGTCAGTTTTCTTTTCAGGTGTAGCCTCTGGTAGGTGGACCATGTCCCAGTGGATGGTCCCACACCAGCGTGCATGCAGTCAGCACAACCTGGACTCAGTGATCTATGTTGCTGTTTTCTAAATGAAAGTGGATGCCATCTTTTCTGAACACAACTTGCCTTTTTCACTGCAGAAACTTCCATTTTGTGTGATCAATAAAGTACTGTATCACATAATTGGTAAAATGTAGAGGACATGATGTTGGGAGGGAGATGGGAATGCTGGGGATGGATCCAGGAAGAATTAGAGGGAAGAATATGTGGTGGACACTATTAAAAACTTATGCATGTATGATCTTCTCAAAGAATTAATAAAAATATCCTATTAAAACCTTATAATGGTATTTTCAAATCAGATACTCAAGAAAAAGCCCTTTTTAATTTTTTAAAAAATGATTCAATATTAGACCATCAAACTTCTGACATTCTGGTATTTGCATAAAATTGTCTCTGGTTAACTCACACACACACACACACACACACACACACACACACACACACACTCTCACACTCACACATGCGTGCACACACAACCTATATAACTTGTCATCTCTGCAAATACTTTCCTACTTTAACCCTGTGATCAGTCTGGAATTGATTTTCAGGCAGCAGCCTCTAGGCAGAAGCGTGATGAGGCTGGCAGTGCCCTCCTCTCAGGGCTTTGACTTTCCTGTGTGTGTCTTTTCTTCTCCCCTTGCTGATGGCAACCATATCTCCTCCCTTGTTGATGCTTGTTGAATTCCTGGGGCATCTAGCTTACGAACACATGAATCACAGGACTAAGGGACAGATTCCAGTAATAGCGTGAAAAGTGTTCTGTCATTTAATTTTTTGGATGTTGAAAGAATCCAGCTGCCCTGCAGGAGCGAATAACTGCTTAGAAAGAAAATGGCATATTTCTTGCTTTTCCTGCTTTAGTTAACAACATGACAGCAAGTCCATCATATTGCCCCATTCTGCAATGCTAAGACAGGGAAGGACATTTTGTTCTCATATTTTCCTGTCCTGGACATAAGCTGATTTCAGTATCTAAGGTCTTCATTGAAATTTCATCACCAGGTCTTAAGCTGATGTCCCTGGGCTTCTGGACATTCCATGAAGGTCAGCCGATGATCTGTGCCTGGAGTCTTGCACCATCCCAGGAAATGTGGGCCTGGGGCAGCTCAATTTTGCCTCTTCCATGCCTGATCTAAACAGAGACGTTTAAAAGCCCCAACTTGGAGTTTTCAAAACAAGCCTTTGCAACCACATACTAATTTAGGTGCTTCATTTTTTCTTGATGCATTAGAGAGTCTTCAGAAATGAATTGCATCTTCAAATTCAGAATTGCTGAGAGGCACTGTTCATCCGCCATGCCAGCCTTTATAGCTGACTGTGGTCTTTGTTGCCCAAATTCTCAGAAATGGCTAAAACAGAGACCAAAGGAAGCGATTTAGCTAGAGACACAATAGACATGATGGTGATGGTGGTGGAGATATTGAAGATTTATTATAATTATTATATGTCTGTGTGAGTATATGACACATGTATGTCAGTATTGACAGAGGCCTGAAGAGGGCGTTAGATCCTCTTGAACTAGAATTACTGGAGCTTGTGAGCTGCCCTTGGTGGGTACTGGGAACAGAACTCTGGTCCTCTAGAATAGCAGCAAGCTCTTTTAACTGCTGAGCCATCTCTCTAGCCCCCAAGACATGCAGATGTTTTTCCAGGCATGACTTTATGTATACACATGGATCACATGGATGTAGGTGTAAAGATGGAAGGATTTTTTTTTTTATCACTGGAAGACATTGGTCATATGATTACTAAATCATATGATGATTTCTATTGTCAATTTGACAGGATCTAGGATCATTGAAGATAACAAACCTCTGAGCTCCTGTGTGAGAGATTATCTATGTTAACTGAGATGAGAAGACCCATGATAACTGTGGGCAGCACCATGACATAGACCGGGCTCTGGGCTGAATAAAAAGGAGAACCAAGCTGAGCAAGAATGTCCGTCTGTCTTTGCTTCCTGGCTGTGGGTGAAATCGTGACCAGATTTCTCTCTCAGTGATGAAATTGTGAGGATCATTATCCCATCCAGGTCCGTGGCTGGTTGTATCCTCTTCATTGTTTTGTTTCCGTGTTACCACGTCCCCTTTCCCACAGCAGCTACATTCCAGACTAATCCCCCAGTGATAACAAGGTATCAGATACCAGGGGATGTATGACTGCTTGCTCTCAAGGATGGAAGACTGCTTGTGTAACTAGGCAGCACTCCTGATGAGGGAATTGTTCGTTAACTCTAAGGAGCAATCTGCTCTGGGTTTCCCCACATGTTGATGGTCCATGTGATTTTTTTTTGGGTACCAGTATTTAACACCCCCTTTTGTCTATCAGCACCTGGAAGTTTGTGTCTAAGCACTTACATCAGTTATATAAGCTACCCAGCATTAGAAGGGGGAATGTCTGTTACATAATGCTCATAACATTTGACCTACTTGAGGGTTCTCTTCTTTTCCCCGGCTGTGCGGCTACAGGACTCACTTAGTTCCACCGCAGCCCTCTGAGTGCGGTGTTTGGCCCATGCTGATGTGCAGTAAATCTTAGTCATTGGCTGGGCACTGTTGAAGAACTTGTGGCTGCTGTTTTCTTGTACAAAGAAGTTTATGTTCCCAGTACTTCAGTTAAAATATCAGATTTTGAGTGTTGAAATCAGACTGCCATTTAGAAAGCTTGGTTTTCTACATTAGCCTTCTGGTCCTACAGAGATACGGCTGACAAACACTCTCAACCAGAAGAGGCAGAGTATATGGGGAGTGCCTTATGAACCCAAAATTGCTCCTGTACAAACGTACAGCCCCAGGCCTGTTGTGGAAAGCACTTGAAGGTCACATGAGACTTTATTTATTGTCTACACAAAACTGGCAATGAAGTAAAATGAAAATGTGCAACAAGAGCCTTTTACTGTCTAAACGCCAACTCAGGAAAGTGGTGATAAATAGAAATAGTTTTCTCATTTGAATTCTATATAGAATAGTACCACTGAATAGAGTTTAAATGCAGGAAGGCAAAGACAATGGAAACCTGTTAAAACAAAATTAATTTTTGTCATAAGTTTACTATATATAGTGGTGGGTTTCATGGACACTTTCCTTTAAGCATATCCTGGACTTTGGCTATATCCCCATTTCCCTGCTTCCGTGGGCCCTCCTCTTCATCCCCTCAGCCTTGCGTATAATTTCATGTCTTACATATGTATGTATATGTCCATATATGGCTTTATGAACCTGTAGATAACCTGGAATTTACAAATGAGTGAGAGGAGAGATCTGTGATATTTCCTTTTCCGAGTCTTGCTTTGTTTATTTGCATCAGTTTTCCTGCAAATGACGTAATTTCTCATTTTTCCTTAGACCTGTAGATGAACATCAGGATTGTACCCGATGGCTAATGTTGCATCAGTTCCACCTCATTCCTTCTCTCCTCTTCATCCTCTTCCTCCCTTCTAATTACTCTTCCTCACTCTCCTCATCCCTTTCTCCTCTTTTTCCCCTACTCCTCCTCCTCCTCCTCTTCTCCCCTGCATCCTCCCTTTCCTCTTTCTCATCCTTTTGAAACCTGAGTTGAGTAAAGAGAACAGGGTCAGTTACAGATATTTCTGTCAATTTTCCATCTTAATTGTCGTCTATATTTTACGTTTAAGGTATATGATGGTTTAGTGAACAATAAGGCCACATCTGTTGGCCTTGTTTCAAGTAAATGTTTGACAAAAAATGGAGAATATGTATTTATTGAATGATGTAAGAAGAAAGAAAATATCAGCTTTTGTAAAAATGCCTCATTAAATTATTTTCCTTGAGACTTTGGTCTTTCAGGCTCAGACACTGACCACGTATATGGCTTTCTTCCCAGGGAGGGGATAGGTTTTGAATTCCTGACTTTGAGAATTTGCCTCCACAGTGGCTATTAACAACCAGCCCATCATTTTGGATCCACGCTTGCCCAGCCCAGGCAGACCTTTGGGTGAATGATCCAACAATTCAGGCTGCTCCTGGATTGGGTTGCAGCCTCTGCTCACAGTGCTGCAGGACTTCCTCACTGCTCCAGTCAAGACTCCAAGCTTCTGTGTTTACTGTGAAGCCTTCATCAGATCTATGTGGACTCTGGGAATCCCAGAAAATGATCAAGTATATGGAAGAATTTGAGATGGGAACATTTTGGATCACTTCAATTTTCACTCTCCTCAGATTAACTGTAGTTACCCATGTTGGTGAGTTTACATCATTTTACATGTGATTTTTATATCCATTTCATTTGAGACCATCTCAACTTTTTCCTTGATCATCTGCCTTAGTTTCCCCTCTCTTATGAGCCAAAGTTTGGAGGTACAGAGCTACATGAGGAGATGCATTTTGGGGTTATGTTGAGGTTTCTTATCTAGGAATAAATAACTTCAGCATTCTAACAGGACCTTCTAAGTTCTTTCCTGGTATGGAGGACCATAGGATGCTCATCCCATAGAGCTGTACTTTGAGCAATATTTTGGATTAGTTTTTGCATTATCCTGTATTCCTTAAATATATTCATTGTCCTTTCTTCCCCACAAAGGAATCAGTCAGGTCATGAAATGCCTATGTAATTTCTTTTAAATTCTGAATTTCTTTTTATTTTTCTAAGTCTAAATCACAAGATCTACTCTACCATTTAGTAAGCATACTTTCTACTGGATGCTTCATTTTCTTATTTAATAGGAATGTAGTTCTTTCTCTTTGTCATAAATAATTGATGTAAAAGTTCAGATATATGAAAAAGGAAAAGATCCCTCTCCTCTAAGAAACCACCTTAATGATGTTTATAATAAAATTTTATTTAGAAAAATTGCTTTCAAAGTTCTAAGTAAAGACAACTGGGATGAGGAGTGCCTCTGTTGGTAAAGTACTTGCTGTGCAAGCGTGGGTACCTGAATTCCATTCCCAGAAACCTTAAGAATGTCAGGCATGGTGCCTGTACTGGAGAGGCAGAGACAAGCAGATTCTGCTGGTCTACTGGGCAAATTTAACCAACAATAGATGACCTTGAATAAAAACTATTAGGGAAAGAATGATTAAGGAAATATTTTTTGTTGACCTCTGACCTTCACAGAGATGCATGCAAATAAGTGCATGCACACTTGCATGTGTATTTGCACCCACATAAATGGTTTCTCTCTCTCCTACATTCTCTCTCTCTCTCTCTCTCTCTCTCTCTCTCTCTCTCTCTCTCTCTCTTCCAAGTAAAACAAAAGGCCCTGGGAAGTTGCGCCCATCCGTGTGAACTGCTGGAAAGGCTCGGCTCATAGCTTCATGATTGGCTCAGTCTGTGGTCTTCACAGAGAACCAATGGACCGAGGTGGCACCCAGCTGGTTTGTTGTGGAAGGTAAAGGTGTTCTCAGGAGTAGAAGTGGACCCTGTGTACTGGACAGAAGAAGGAAGGAAGGTCAACCCAACTTTGCCTTACCAAGTGACTAGAGATGACTTTAACAGCCTCATTTGGTGTGCTCATATACTGTGTCCTGCATCTGGTATATTCAGCACAAAGCTGTGTTGAGCTGTGCATGTCACAGGATTTCCTGTTTTTTTTTTTTTTAGGTTGAATAGTAATCCGTTGTACATACATATGTATGTATAAACACACACATGCTCTGTACTTTTGGAAAGTTAATGTGATTTTCTAAATTACATGTTTAGCCTAGCAAAATTTTGTAAAGCAATGATATTAGGCCTGATAGACCTGGGCTCCAACCCCAGCTCTTTCACCAGTCACCAAACCTATGCCAAGCACAAGTTCCCTGTAGGACTTCCTAAAAGACTATGGGAAAAACTAACCCTGAGATTCCAAGGGGAGCTGAGAATAAGTGAAGGTAGACGACCTCTGGAGCGCCTGTCATAGTCACAGTTTCTTCCTCCATCCGGGGAAAATGATGTGGTCATGGTTCTACATCTCTGGAAACTGTGTGTTCTTGTTGCTTCTCATCATTGGAAGGTCATTATTAAGACCTGTTTCTTGGTGAGGGTGATAGAAGTGTTTCAATTGACAGAGAACTCAATTATCTTTGTTTTTCCTCCCCTAACATTATTCTATGATTTAGAATTGCAGAATTTTTGACTTTTGTACTACTTTCAAATCAATTAACAGGATGATTCTCTTTCCCTGACATGCATGTGTGTGTATCAGCTCTTCTACCTTCACCCCAGTCCATACTCAATCCTTCTTGTTCTATTCATGTGTTCCTTTCTCATCTTTCTCCTTCATAGTTTTTCTTCACATATAGTTACAATGAAGATTAAACATAGTGAATGGCTCATTTTTGCAGCACAGTTTATACTTTGTAGACCTTCAGAAGTTTGAAGATCAAGCTTTCCTTGAAATAAGAAACAATAGGTGAACCTACTAGGTGCTCTGAAAGAGATGTTAGCCCAAGTAAGGGACCATGGACCGTGGGGTGCACAGCACTTTTACATCTTGAGACAGAGGTTTAGAATTCTTTTGACTTTGTTCCCTAAAGTGTAGACATCGCGGTATCTGCCTCCTGCTCTACAAAATGCTGTTTGCTACTTAGCTGGCCTCTCTGTGGGGTTGGAGCTCACAGCTGTTGAGCCTGGGCTTGTTATTCTTAGAAAGCTGTGGAGAGGAGTTACCGTGTGCAGATGCACATTACTCTCCTGGCTGGTTTCAAATAACGTAATTATAGAATGCTGTTTCCAAGTACTAAATGCAGTAGTATCTTGCGATGTCTGAAAATAACATTGTTTGTTTTCTTGTACCTTGGGTTTAAAATTATAGAATCCTTTTTGATTGTATATTTGGTCTAGCTGTGCCTAAAATACTCTTTCTTTCTTGCCTATCATTAAATATCTGGGTTTTTTTTTTTTTTGTTTTTTGTTTTTGTTTTTTTTTAGTTGAAAAAAAAAAGCGCAGGGAATGCCTGGGGGATGTGTGCCTCTGAGAACATCTCCCTGAACTTTAAGACGCCATAGGAGTTTCTTGGCCCAAATTTCTCAGGAGTGTGTGATGTTCATCCATGGATACTTGTGGATATATGCAGCTAAGTGCAAAGCACAAAGCAATAGCTCAGGGCCCGTGTGTTAGCTCTGAATTTGAAATGCCACCTGGGGCATGCAGGATAACAAGTGGAGGAATGGCTTGTGGAACCAGCATGATAGAACCTTGCATTCAGATTCCCTTCTGGTGAAAGGAACAACAATCTTTCAAGTAGAGCATCACATTTCAGAACTGGCTCTTTAGAACCAAAGTGGGGGTGAAGGAGTGCTCTTCTGTAAGAGAGGCACGTAGAAAGCGACTGTCAAACCTTCCTCTTTGTAAAGGAAAAAGCATAATAGGTGCAGCAATGCATTGATCTGAAAGTGTCCTCCACCTCCTGGGGCAGATGGAGGAAGAGTGGGGATGTGTTCTCAT
This sequence comes from Peromyscus nudipes, assembly GCA_902168325.1. NCBI lineage: Eukaryota > Metazoa > Chordata > Mammalia > Rodentia > Cricetidae > Peromyscus > Peromyscus nudipes. The sequence goes on from CABHPH010159753.1 coordinate 25,425, forward strand.
CTCATCTCCCAGAAAAGCAAGTCAAGGCTAGAGGAGCTCTTCCAATGCCAGTGTTAGCTCATCGCCACAAGGAAAGCTAGCATGGAGAGGCAGGCTGGGGGTAACTACCTACTCCTTACAGGCATTGCTATGAAAAAATGTACATGGCCTTTTCATAGGCAGAAGAGAGTATTCTTCTGTGCACATGGGCAGAGCACTTTAGCTTAATTAACCCATCTTGTTGTTTAATGTTTACCTGTCACTCATAACCACTGTGCTGGTTTATCACGTGTAAAGGTATCAGTCCTTCAGTCTGTGGCCATCCTCACACTCAGTCGGAGCTACAGCTGAGTAGACACCAAGTGTCCGATATATTCACCCAGGACTGTAAATGTGGTTTGTACATTTGTTCCTCTCTTCTTTTTCTCCACATACGGTCCATTTCAAAGTTTCTCTCTTGCTTGAAACATTTTCTGATCTCATTGGAGTGCACTTTAATTAACTATTCCTGTTAGTTCAGGACACAACACTTTGTTTCTCATCGGTGCCTGTCTCCTCCAAGTGTAGAGTGTCCTCATAGTCAAGGCTCAGGTCTCCATCATCTCTGTATTCCTTGGAATGCTCAAAATGGTATCATACTTTAGGGAAGGACTCAATAAAAGCCCACCTTCCATTTGCCAGAAGGATATGACACTTCCATAGCCAGAGCTATGACACTGATTATGTTTTTGTAGAAATTTGTGGCAAACATATACAGATTAGGGCTCTTCTCTATGCCATATCAAAATATTACCCATTTAAATGACATCATAATTAATGAAGTTGTTTTAATTAGTTGTGTTTCATGTAGCGGGCAATGCTTAACTTAGTATTGTTTCTTTACTCTTCTATTTTTTTCTAAAACAACATTCTTTCCATGGGTTGTGAGAATGTGCAACTATACTCACATTCCGTTCTTATCACCAATAATTTTTATGTTCAGATACTGTGCTAAACTGTAAACTTGACACTGTCTAGAATCACCCAGGAAGAGAGATAGATAAGGAGCAATCATCTAGACCAGCTTGGCCTATGGGCATGTCTGTGGAAGACTGTCTTGTTTGTTAATTGACATAATAAGGTCCATTGTACTGTGGGCAGTACCATTCCCTAGGCTGTGTAAGGCAGAGCAGGTCCTGAAGTGTGGAAGAGTGAAGAAGGCTAGAACACAGGCAGCATGGATGCATTTGTTTCCCTCTGTCCTTGACTGGATAGGATGTGACTAGATGTCTCTAGCCCCTGTCACAATGTCCTACCCATGTGATGGACTCTACTCTGAAACTGCATGCCAAGAAGCCTACTCTAGGTACTTCTTGTCAGGTATTTTATCATAGCAACTAAGGTGAAACTGAGAGAGACTCCACCGGAATAGAAAGAAAGCATTTACACATGACACATCTTTTCTTTCTTATACATCTTCCCAAACTTCAGAGTAGAATGATTCACCAAACAACAACAACAGCAACAATAACTCCTACCAAATTAGAGCTGAAATACAAAATTACATTCTGTATTGCCTGTAGGAGGAGAAAATGAGGCTCACCTTGAGCAGCTTGTAATTCATGGGTCAGGGTGAACAAGTATAAGATCTGCAATCTTACACATAGTGTAGTGGGTAGCCATTCCAGCTTTGGTCTGGAAATTCCAAACCCCATTGAGGCTTTGGTAACTATCACGCCTACAAGGAGGGCCTGAAGACCCGATCTCAGGTCTTTAGACCCTCCCCTAGCCCCGAAGACCTGAGATCAGGACGCACGGCGCTTTCTTGTTTCCTGGACCTGGACGCGAGAGGTAGACCAAGGGGAGTTCTCCAGAGAACACCGCTGGACTGTGCTGCGTCTTTTCCAGAACCCGCCACCTACCTATCCCTTCATTTTTAAGTTACCCACTAAATAAATCTTCCTTTTAACTACATGGAGTGGCCTTAGTAATTTCACCAATAACATAGTTCAAAGCTATGGCAGTCCTTGATCTCTGAATATACATACCATCAGGGACTGCAGGCTTTATTGCTGGGAGAAGTCTATTGGGAAGCTGGGAGAAGTTTGAAAAATACTGGTATTCCACAAGCATTGATTCCAAAATTTCTTTTCAGTAGAAGCTTTACACATTGCAGGTTCAGAAGGCAATGTAAACACCCCAGTCTTCTTGACCAATTGTAGGGTTGACATTTACAGACTGAGTTATTCCCCTTTCAGTCATGCAGAAGGTCCTGTATCTCCTGGTGTTAGCTCAGTAGCCAGAGATTTTAAAGTCTGGAAGGTGGTAGTTTTATAGATTCTCTTAAAAGTCAGACCGTGCACTTAGGGATGGGTCCCAGAGCACAGGTTTTCAAGTAGAGTTTAGGGGCTCCAGCATTAGACTCCTAACAGTTTTGATCCTGGCACTTTACTGTAGCAAATCTGCAGTCTCTTTCCATAAAACTCAGCAAATGAGTTAATTCACCTTGTCTAACAGAGATGGAGAACAACAATCAGTGTGTACCAACAGCATCACAGAGTCCTAAAAGCCCTCAGAGAGGCATCAATGGAGAATTAGTTGACTCTATGGGGCTGTCTTCCCAGACTATAAAGCAATCTTTCTCTTATGCAGAGTAAATTGTCTGCTTCTTAATCAGCCAGGATGGGCCCCAGGCAAGGGCAAAATTCCTCATGGTTGAGGACTCTGGTGCTGCTGGAGCCAGAGTTTCCAGCTAGTGGAGCAGAGGTTTTGCTGAGATCTTGTTACTGGGCCTTGTCCTCAGTGACTCCAGCCATGTGATTGCTTGGGGAACATAACCACTATCACTTTCCCACTCACTGGAGGCTGTCAGCAAGGCCCCTGGAGAACTTGCAGTTGCCTGTTTTCCAAGGCTGTTGGAACTGTGCTCAACTTCACCCAGGTCCTTCACCTGGCTTTGTGTTGTGAAGAAAAGTGTCACAGGCCCCTCAGGAGTCAGCGAAAGACCAGACTTTCTATCTGCTTCAAGATTCTGGGGTGAGAGGGTTGTTGATAACATTCTTTAAGGAATGAGGGAACTCATATTCTGGAAAAGAGCAATTCATTTAGTTTGCTAGTGTTTTCTATCTACTGCAAAGTCACCTTGGCAATTGGCCATCATGAGCCTTCGGTCTGCTTTTGTTCATACTTCACTGATGACATGGGTAAATACTAGGCTGTGACTTACCAAATAGCTGAATGGGGAAAAGAGGAATGAAAACAGATTTCCTCTGACCTCTGAGGATGCACCAAGGACTCTCTGGTTCAGAAGATTGGGTATTAGACTGGCTTTCAGGGATGAAAGGTAGATAAAAAGGATAGACATCTCAGACAGAGCATGAAGCAGAAAACAGAAGAGAGAGGGGACAGAGTGTGTTCTCAGTGTGAGGGAGTCTACATACATGCACAAATTTGGTGACACAGAAGGTGAGGTCCCTATGTCAGGTGCTGAAATAGTTTTGAATGCACCTCCCAAGAGCTTATCCTCAAGTTCATATTAAAGGTCCTTGGTGGGACAGGCGATGCCATGAAAGTGTCGACCCCCGTGAAAGCATTAATGCTGTTGAGAGGAGAGCAAGAGCTGAGATGAAATGGGTGCTTGATGCTTCTCATCATGTGACTTTATGTGGCATGTGTGATGTACCCCAAGGTTGTGATCCATCACCAGACATGAGCAGAAGCCAGCACCATGTTCTTGATATTCCCAGCCTCCACAACTGTGGGCCAAATAAATGTCTCACTAAGTTACTTGGTACCAGATTTTGGTAGATGTCGAAGTTAGAGCCAGGCATATAGTAAGGCCAGTACAAGAGCAAGTCAAGGGTTGGTAAGGTATGACCTCAGAGTGCAGTGGTGCCTGGACAGTTCTTGCCAATGATCTTGAAGCTTTTGTTCATGTAGCAGCTAGCTGGTGCTCAATGTGTCTTCTGGCTCTTGAGGTCAAGGCTGGTGTGTTGTATTCAGTGCTCAAAGTGGTCTATGAAATGATTGTGTTATGATCATTGAAATTTACATGAATATTCCTCCTCTTAGACTTTGTTGTAGTTTTCAAAAGCATGAACTTGTAGGTCCTATAAACTTGAAGTAACAGGAGATATTTTGGTTTTTTTAAACAGATAGCTTTTCCTAAGGAAAAATGGACATCATAACTTTTTTTCTCTTTACAATGGCATTTGAGTTTATCAAGAGGGAAGACTGCTATTTCCTAGATTTCTAACCAGGATGTTCTTGAGATATACTCACATTAGCTTATAGCTCTACCAAAGAAATGCTTTTCATTTTCTTTTTGATAAAGGTATTTTTTGCAAGAGGTCAAATTTATTTTCTGTAAGATCATTTAAATTATTATTACTTCATACATGTATGTCTCATATTCTTGCACCTTCTGCTTCCCTAACACCCTTGTCCACCCTTCTCTATCCTTGCAATACCTTTCTGATGCTCATGTCTACTCATTTTGTTCTGTGATCCACCAAATCTGTGTGGCCATTGATTTGTTCATTGGATACTGGTTGGCTCAGTAGAGGGCATGCATCTGAAGACAGTGATTCTCTCTCTTCCAGAATCTTTTCCAGAGCCAATAGTTTAGAGGTAAAGAGTAGGGTCCCTTGAGCCCCTCTCCCTCTCTTGGCTGATTGTTGATAGATCTGGTCTTCTGTTGATCTGTTGCAGCTAACCATAGTTGATGACTTAATGATTAGAGTAGATATATGGAGTCTAGGGAAGGGCATCTAATAGTCCTTTTTTGTGTCTTCTGGTCCTTATATATGTCTCATCTCTTCTTCTAAAATGTTATGAGCCTAAGGGGGGTGGTATAAATACTTTTTAAGGTCTGGATCATGTCTATTTATTTTTTGCATCTTTGACACCCATTAATCTCTGCATTCACCACTATTCATTGCCAGGAGAGGCTTCTGTGATTAAGGCTGGGAGTTGCTTTTGTCTATGGGTATAAGCATAGGTATTTAGAAGGCAGTTTGATGCTATGCCCATTTAATTAATACATGGATTCACTACTTTCATATCTGAGTTACTGTCCATGTTTATAAGTACCAAGTATTGATTCTCCCACCCTTCATGGAGTGGGTCTTGAATAGTTCAGAGGGCAGTTGGATACCACCACCCTCAACAGTCAATCTGCTGTTACACAGGTGGGTCAGTTTTGCTTTCCAACTAACTTCTTTATACTTCCTTTATCCTAGATAGCCCCTCCCTTAACCTGCACCCTTATTTCCCCAATTCTCCTACCTCTCCCTGCCTAAACCATTTCACTCATAATATTTTATTTCCTTTAAATCTATGTTCTTCTATCTACTATCCCTTCAGGTAGCCCTTCCTCCTAATTTCCTTCCTTGCTTCCTGGCTTGAAAAGATTCTCCATATTAGATGCACCTTACTAAACAGTTAGACTAGGATCCTAATATTAAAAAAAGTAATATTGTCCTTAGGCCTGTGCTACCTCACTTAGAGTATTTCCCCCAATTTCATCCATTTCTCTACAAATTTCATTTTTCATTGCAGCTTAGTAATATTTCATTATGTACATATACCACATCTTCATCAACCAGTCATCACTTGTTGGGCATCTGGGTTGCCTCCATTAGAAAAATCCCGCTGTTGAAACAGACAGCGATGAATGCGAATGCACAGTATCTTTGCAGTAGAGTAGGGAGTCCTTTGGGTGTACATCCAGGTGTGGTTTAGCTGGGTAATATGGTACTTTTATTTTTAGTTTTTTGAGAAATCTCCAAACTGATTTCCAAAGTGACTGCACTAACTTACACTCTCATCAAGAGTGTGGAAGAGTTCCCATTTCCCCACATTGGTACTGTCGTTACTGGTACTCTTGATGACAGCCATTCTAACTGGGGTGAGATAGGGCCTTAACGTGATTTTAATGTACATTTCCCTAATGGCTAAGACTGTTGAACACTTTTTGACGTTTTTCCTAATCATGTGTGTATCTCCTTTGACAATTTTTTCCTTTAGGTTTGTAGCCTACTTTAAAAAATTGGGTTGTTTTCTTGGTGCATAGCTTTTTGAGTTCTTTGTATATTCTAGACACCCAATTCTTGTCAGATGTAGAGCTAGCAAAGACTTTCTTCCATTCTGTGGGCTAACTCTCCACTACTTAAAGCTTCTTTTGCTGTACATAAGCTTTCATGTTTCATGTGATCCCATTTGTCAGGTGTTGGTCTTATTTCCAGTTCTGCTGGAGTCTTGATCTATGCCTGTATGCTGACATGTACATCCTACCTTGTCCTCTGTCAGTTCTAGACCATCCTTGGGTCCTTGATCCACTTGGAATTTTACAGACTGCGAGCTGGAGACAGGGATCTCATTTCTTTCTTTTGTGTACTGATATCTAGGTTCTCCTGTACCATTTGTTGAAGATGCTCCATTTCTCCCAATGTTTATTTTTTGGCATCTTAGTATAAAATTATATATAATCTATATATAATATATTTGAAACAATAATAATTAAAAGAGAAGAGGTCATTGATTCAAGGAAGATGAGGGGAGGCATGGGAGAGGATGGACCTGAGTGATGTAGTGATGTAGATGTAGTCTTCATGTGTGAACTTCTCCAAGAATTAAGAATGAATAACAGGGAAGATTACTAAAAAGGTACATCAAAGCCTGATTTTGCATTCCTTGGATGCCTCTGTAGAGATTCATAACACTATATGTAAATAGTATTTTGTCATTGAATGCTGGAGTGAAAGACTGGCTTTTACAATTTGCTGAGAGAGATGTACTGTACCTTTTTTTCATATAATACATTTAGATTGTATTCTCCCATCACTCAACTCCTCCCCACCTCCCTACCCACTCAAATTCATGTTCTTTCTTTCTCTTTCTCTTAAAACACACACACACACACACACACACACACACACACACACACACACCAAAAATCAATGCAAGTAAAAGACCAATTTAACAAAAAAATGACAAACCCAAACCAAATAACTCCCACCCAAAGCCCTTCCAAATCTTATGCAGTTTGTTTTGTGTTAGCAAACTACTCTTGGGCATGGGGCCTGCCCTGGAGAGTGGTTAATATATTCAGAGACACTCCACTGGAGAAAACTACTCTCCTTTTGCCAAAGGGCTGCAATTGAAAATAGCTTCTTGGTTAGGGGTAGGACCCTGTGTCTACTTCCCCTTCTCAGTACTGGAACCCTGTCTGACGGGAACCTGTGCAGACCCTGTAAGTGCTGCCCCAGTCTCTGTGACCTCATCTGTGCCTCAGTCCTGTTGTGTCTGGAAGACACTGTTTCCTTAGAGGCATCTGTTGCCTCTGGGTCTTACGATCTTTTTGCCTCCTCTCCCACATACACCCCTGAGCCTTGAGGAGAGGGGTTTGATGAAGACATCCCATTTAAGGCTGAGCACTCCTAGCCTCTCATTCTCTGTCCATTGCTCAGGTGTGGGCTTCTGTGTTAATTTCCGTTTACTGTAAGAAGCTTCTCTGACGAGGATTGAGGGAGGCACTGATCTATGGGCATAGCGGTATGTCGTGAAGACTAAAGGGCAGTTTCTTTTCACCTCATATGTTAACTTTAAAAAATCAATTCTAGTCTAATAGGTAAAAATAAATACCCTTGTATGCTCAAGCAGAAAAAAATGAAATAAAATATATTAAAACGTTAAAAAGATCATGTTGCGGTAGCTGCAGCTTTGTAGACTTATACCCGGACCCTCTATTCTGCTTCATTGATTGATGTGCCTGTCTGTGTTCCAGTGCCAGGCTGTTTTTATTATTATGTCTGTGCAGTATATATGGTATAACTTGAAATCAAGCACGGCGATACCTCCTGCCACATTCTTTTCAGTGTTGTTTTGACTATACCTGGTCTTTCCTGCTTCCATGTAGAATTTATGATTGTCTTTTCTATATCCATGAAGAATGACCCTGGAATTTTATTGGTATTTAATTGGCTGTGTAGATTCTTGGTGCAGGTGAGAGCAGGCTTTCTGGAAGGTTACGGGGACACAGCCATAACTAACTGTAGATGCCACGCCTCACTTAGAGGGCAGCACTCAGAACCAGAGAGCAGTGAGTCAAATGGTTCAGAATCATGTGGGTCAGCTTCTTTAGGTTATAGCCATAATAAAGCCTGACTTTCCTTGGGGTTTGCTCACGGAAGAAGTGGGTTGGAATCTAGTTTCATTCCAGCCCAGAGTTTTCTCTCTCTGTGACTCAATACTCAGCCCCCCTCCCGCCTTGGTCAATATCGTCAATAAATCCATCTCTAATCACTACTTATCAATGGCCATGATGCACTTTGCTAATGGCTCTTTAAAGAGAATAGAGTGAAACATAAAAATCACAATGCCATTATGGAACACTGGACCTATAATTTTGGTGCTAAAACTTCAAAAGATTTTACTTGTTTTTAATCTCAAATTCTTTTAACTGCTAGAGCTAGTCATAGAACCAGTTACCTGGGAGCACTTATTGCTTATTACTCTGGGAATTTATTAGCTCAAGAACACGGAGTCAAACTGGACCTAATTGTTGCCCTAAGGACCTCATGACACAGAGCAGTAACTATGATCATTGTTGCTGATGACACTTTCAGGGGTCTTCACGGTCAAAGCTACTGTCCCAAAAATAGCAAGCCATGGCTTTTCCTTTTTACTTACTAGGTACAGGGCACTGAAGTCTATCTTCTGTCAGTCCCCTCTCCCTGCTCTTTAGGCCCTCTCCTCAAGCTGTCTACCAAGTTCTGTCAAGTCTACCTCCTCATTTCTCATCCATCTCTCCTCTTTTCTCACTTCCTCAGCAAATGTCTCAGTTCATGGAGTTTGGAGCAGTCAATTCACCTTGCAGGGTCAATAGCATATACAAAGATGGTGTAAAGTTAAAAACTCTCAAGGAAAGCATGCTGCCACATTGAGAGCTCTACCAAGGGAAGGTCAAGGAAATCAGGACAGAAGTCGGAAGAATCCTAATGCAGGGAGGGAGAGATACAATACCTATGAGGATTCTGAGCCTTTCAGGGTGACATAAGGAAGACCAGGTGACATGGTACCATGGAAACCAGTTTCTGCATGTTGGGTCCATAACTGTATGACTGCCAGGGGTATGAACACTCCCAGGATGTGTGCACTTAGAAGCATGGAACCTGTGGAGATCTGGGTATATAGGTGACAAATAAAATGCAGAGTGCCTATTAAATTTCAATTTCAGATAAGTAATCATTTAACTTAAGTATGCACTAAATATAGCAATAATTTGTGGTTTATTTTTTATTAAAATATTTTGTCTGAAATTCAAATTCAATTAGGAAATCTATTTTTCACTCATTGTATATACATTTTTTCCCTAAAAGCCAGGGTCTCAGGTCCATGCTCACTTAGAGGCTATGTAGCCAAGGATTGCCTTTGACTTCCTATTCACTTCCCAGGTGCTGGGATTTGAGACTTACGCCACTGTGATTGGCTTGTGTGAGGCTGGGAATCGAACCTAGGGAAATGCTCTGCTAGATTCTCAGTTTTTCTTTCTTTCTTTCTTTCTTTCTTTCTTTCTTTCTTTCTTTCTTTCTTTCTTTCTTCCTTCCTTCCTTCCTTCCTTCCTTCCTTCCTTTCTTCCTTTCTTTCTTTCTTCCTTCCTTTCTTTCGTTTTTCGAGACAGGGTTTCTCTGTGTAGTTTTTGGTGTCTGTCCTGGATCTCGCTCTGTAGACCAGGCTGACCTCAAACTCACAGAGATCTGCCTGGCTCTGCCTCCCCAGTGCTGGGTTTAAAGGCATGCCCCACCATTGCCGAGCAATCTTCAGTTTCTTATCAGCTGTATGGTTGACCCTACTTAGGTGAGAGCAAGCTTAATGGTGTGAGTGAGAGAATCCGTAGAAAGGTCTCATGTGAACAATGGCAGTAATCAAGACAGGATGTTTAAATTGAATTCCCTCTTCACTGAGACAACTTGTCCTGCTTGAGATGAACTTAGAAAAAAAAAAGGACAAGTAAAAGAAGAGAAATTTCCCTCAAACTTGAAACATTTCATCATATTTCTTTCAACTCACTGTTCGTATGTTTCATTTTTGTGTACATATATTTTGTATGTTGTATGAATGGTATATGAATATGGTGATATTTTAATTGTACTGAAATGTGATTTTTATTTGTATGTTAATAAAGTTGCCTGGGGGTCAGAACTAATAGCAAGCCATTGCAGAAACTGGGCGGTGGTGGTGCACGCCTTTAATCCCAGCTCTTGGAGGCAGAGCTAGGCAGATCTCTGTGTGTTCAAAGATACAGCTAGCATTGGATACACATGCCTTTAATCTCAATACCAACCACAGAAGACCTGGAGGTCTGTACAGACAGGCAGTGACGAGGCAGTCATGTGGTTGGGTTTACAACCAATGAGAAGGCAGAACAGAAAGTCTATATAAAGACAGACACAGGAAGTAGCTCTCTTTTGGAGAGGTCTCTTTTGGAGAGGTAGGACAGCAGCGGCAGGAAGGGTAAGGTTTTTAATCTCAGCTCTTAGCTATCGCTCTGACCTCTTGGTTTTCTTCTCTGAATCGGCTCTGTGTTTCTTATTTAATAAGACGGTTACACCTACATATGAATGTTTAAATATTAAAGAGAACTAATATTAGAATGACAGTATTTTGTATATTTATGATTTTGATTTAGTTTTGTTTTTTATTGGTTTGTATATTTATAGTTTTGAATTTTATCTCTGCCATCATTGGTAATGTAGAGATATAATAAAGCAGCAATAAAGCATATACTAAGTTGTTCTTTTTACATCAACAAGGCCATCCAAAATACATATGCTGGCTAAGAACCAAAGTAGGGGGGACTATGGCTTTTACTGTTGTTGTGCCCTTTTACTAATTTTGCTTGTTTTTGTAAAAGCCATGTCTGCTGACTACCATACACATACACGTGACATTATCAAGATGGGGAAGGTTGTATTAATATATTTGAGAATATATGTGTGTAGCTATATCTATATAAGACTGGGACCATCAGGGCCAGCTCTGCTGTGTTGCCCAGGTGAGGTTCAGGGGCCACTCTCCAAGGTGCTGCAGGGTCAGCTCCCTTTCCCACCACAGGTATCAGGGGCAAGAGGGGAAGGCTATCTTTCCCTTGTCCTCCCCACCACATAGCAGACAAGGGGGGGTGGCCAACGATCCCACTCTCACACCCCCTTGTCCACTTTTTAAAATGATATGGCCCAGAAAGTTCATTTCTAGTATTTTTTGTTGTCATTTTTTTATTGTATAAAATTTATTGTCTTATTGTTTGGGAATTACATTCTTCCATACAACACATTTTGGTCATCTTTCTTTTCTTTTCTTTTAAACTTTCTTTTATATTTATTCTTGGTGTCTTTCACATCATGCATTTCCATCCCATTCATTTCCCCATCCCTTTGTATCTGCCCTTGGCCCTTAGAGAAGCCCTCCACAAATAGATTCTTTTAATTTCTATCTTTGGAATAAATAAAATATTTAATTAAAGTGCACCTTTCTCTCTTCTTATGTCCAAGACAAGGGAGAGGGGAGAGAAGGAATGAAGTTGGGTATGTGGGGAGATGGAAATGATCTGGGAAGAGATGAGGGGGTAAAACTATGATCAGAATCTACTGTAGGAAAAATTTTTGTTCAGTTAAAAATAAAAATTTTAACATAAAAATTACATTATTCCAGTGAACTCACAAATAAAATCACCATAAAGCTAGAGTGTCCCAGAAGTTGCTTATGGCCTGTGGCTCTAACCACAGCCCTGGACAGTACATACACTTCATTGAGTCTGATGTTTGGCATTCTGTCCCTGATAGGTTCACAATTCATGGTTGACCAAGGTCTTTATTCCATCTGGTTGTTCTGGTGCTCAGTGTGCAGCCCACACTTCGTGTGAATGGCATATAGCCAAGGTAGAATCATCTCAGCAACTCTTATTTGTCAAGTAACATGTCTCACCAATCCACATAACTGCACTGACTGAAAATACCTATTTACCAAGAGCCACAGAAGACAAAACATCCAGCTCTAATCTTGATGTTTTACTGTTGAAAGCTCTCAGCCTCTACCACCACCATACCTGTCTGCCTCACATTTGGGTATATTAAAAATTCCATAGATGCTGGGTATGCTTGCATACTCCTTTAATCTCAGCATTGGTAAGGCAGGGGCAGGTGGACCTCTGTGAGTTTGAAGCCAGCTTCGTCTACACTGAAAGCTCCAGGCTAGCCAGAAATACACAGTGAGACCATGTCTCAAAAAAAAAAAAAAAAGTATGTCCATAACTTCCCTGCATATTCTTTGGGATGATTCAATCCAGTGAGTAGGGGATTAAGGACCTCCATCTTTACTTTAGTCCTGTCGAACTCCTGAACAACCAAGCTATTTTATGGGATGGGTAGGAGCCTGCCCTATGTTTTCCAGAAAGCCAAACCATTTGAATAACAACCGGCTCATACATGTTGGTGTCAATTCCCTCAACATCTGAACCTACCTGGGCAGAGGCCATTTCTGCTCAACCGTAAAACACCTGCCCCCATTTGTGTCAGTTCAGAATCCCCAAAATTCTGTGAAGATTTTATTTATAAGTTTTGGAGAAAGGACTTAGAGAAGCCCTCCACAAATAGATTCTTTTAATTTCTATCTTTGGAATAAATAAAATACTTCAATCAAAGTCCACTTTTCTTTCTTCTTATGTTTAAGACAAGGTGCCTTGATGTTTTGATGTTTAGTGAACTCAGCTTCCTGACTCATGGACACTTTCTCTGTGTCTCCACTTGGTTAGGAAGGCAAGTGAGGCTCTTTTTAAAATTACACAATTCCTCTTAATGAGAACTCCACCATCATGATCTATAACTACCTCCTCAAGCTTCATCTCTTAATATTATCACATCGACAGGATAAGATTTCACCATGTGAGTTTAAGGGAGACCCAAGTATGTCAGGGAACATATGCAATAGTCATAATAAGAAAAGGCTTGTAGAAAAGATATCTCACGGAGTACAGATCAGTGCATGACTGGAAGACAATGTGGTGGTATTGGGACTTGGGGTAAGCTACCGACTTCCTCATTGTTAGAATGGGGCTGACCTGTGTGACTAGTGTGCTGTGATGCTACAATGTTCTTCTTCTTATTATGGCATAGCAAGCGCTCAGTGTCAGTCTAGATTCTCACGGGTCGCCTTCACTGAACTTTGTCTCTGCAACCCCTTTCAAGCTTCCTCTGGCTTCCCTATGGCTCACATGTAGATGGTCACAGCTTCTTGTACCATCTTTCAGTATGACTTTCCCTGAGGCTCTGCTTTCTCTTAATGAATCTCAGTTGCTATTCTCTAGGTCTGAATAAATGTCCCTTTGCTAATTTAATTCTTTTATGTCTTCACCAAGCATAGAGGATATAATTGCCCTTTGAACCAACATGATTTTTATATTGACTTTTAAATACTTGCCTAACAAGACACTTCAGGTACATTATTTAATATTTATTACATAGCATTCTAACAAAAAAGAAACCTTGCTAAAGATGAAGCACATTTTGCGTGCTGCCTTTCTCATTTCCTGCATGAAAGGAGAATTAGTTCTTTCATTTTAATGATAAAGTAGTAGAGGCAAAGAAGAGTCATTGATTTTGCCTTCTATCACATAACCTGTGTGTCAAGTCAGCTTGAGACTCTGCTTGGCCTGACTGTTTTTGTGTTGAAGCCCTAGGCTCCTCTACTGCCTTCAGTAGAAGCTGTATTCATGCCCCATGGAACTTGTTCTATAAGCTAAACATGACTTCTGCTCTTATGCTGATGTGAAAGGGTAACCCTTTTCTAAATTTTACTCTCCCAGAAAATTCATTTAAACAGACTTGTTGAATTGATAATATATGTTTTGATCAAACATTTAGTGTCTTTTACCTTCTCATATGAATCACTTGGCTTGGTTACTTCATCCACCAATGAGCACATGTGGTGGGCAACCATTAGGGCTCTAAGTCTTCAGAAGTCTCCATTTCTGTAGGTAATGAGAGAGGAGCTGGAACTCTGAGCAGTTCCTTGGCTACGTAGGAAGCCAGAGCAAATGCTCAAGCAGGAAGTAGCTTTACTTGGTAGCTTTCTGATATTCTACTGTTCGATGCAGGCATGGGATGTAGAGCATCCCCTCAGAGAGTTTGTAAGACAGAATGATGCCATTTCATTGTGTCCTTGCATGATAGGGACTCAAGGAATGTTCTTCGAATCTCCTTTATAATAACATAGTTCACAAAAGCTTCACTTTCATGACCTATAGCCACCTCTCCAGGCCTCACCTCTTAATGCCCCACCTTGAGCAGTTAAGATTTTCCCATATGAATTTAGTGGGGGTGCAAACATCAAGTCCATGGTAAAGAACAAATGTGGAAGAGACACTGTAGCCAAGCCAACGTGGAGAGGCTGGGAGCAACTCTTCTCATGATATGGATTTGGCTCAGTTGTTCTCAGATGTGATGTGACCTTGTCATAGTGTATTCATTCTCCGGCCATTGTCAGGCACCAGGTATGTGGGTTTAGGTGCCTCTTGCTATTGCTTGAGTCCCCTAAAGGCTCATTTGGCCTTCAGCTGGGGATGCTGTTTTGGGAAGAGCCTTTGTGACATGTGACCTGATGGGCAGCACTGTAACACCAGGCATGGTCGTGGAGGTCATATTCACTTGTGGTGCTGGCCTGAGACCTTGTTTTCTGAGACGGTATCATTGTTAATCTAGGTATTCCAGCCGATGCGTCTTCACAGCCGTGAAAACAGTTTCCTCTGAAAGTGTGAACACAAAGAAACCTCTCTTCTGAGTTGCTTCATTGGGTATTTGTCATGGGGAAACAAAACTACCTCATAACACCTTTCATAAAACCCAAAGACTTCCACCGGAGTTTACATTTTATTTTCGCACCTTGACTATGTCTTAAAGGTAATTTGAGTCCCAGCATGACCTCTCCTGAGCAGCCAGCAGTGACCTTCCCATCTTCAGTGGCAGATACACTTTGTTTGCGTTCCTCTCACCAGCCGGCACAGGAAAGCTGAACCCGACAGAGCCATATCGAGAGCGGGTATTCTGCTGTGAGCAACACGGTTCTTTGCTCTATAAGTTGATACCCATGTAACCTTGGTGTCTGTTTCTAATAGCAATCAGTATCCCAGGATATCTACCTCATGACTCAGGGCTGAAAGTTCATGAGCTCACCACAATATTTTTATTTTTCAATACAATGTTTCCAGCCATGGAGATATAAAAAATTAGAATAAGAATCTAGAGAGTGAATGATGTGAGAATTCCTGTCAACCCAGTGAAACAGGGCAGAGCAGAGATTAACGTCCATTCTCTTTCAATCGTCAGCTCATTCATGGAACCACAGTGACATGACCTTGTGAAGCCCTTGCATATGTCTGTCAGGAAGCTTTAGGAAAATCTCCTTCTAGTCTCCTATAAACCTGGGGCAGTTTCTCATAGTGCAACACATTCTCTCACTCTCAGCAGAGGATGAAGTCTCAAATAGGCCTGACTATTGTGAAATGATCCTTTTTGCCTTACTAATTTTGTGGAGCTGTTTTTTCTCCATTGAATTTCACTGTTCACTAAACTATGTGGTAACTGAGAACTGTTCATTTTCCTTTTGGTTCACATGATACTATCTTAAAGTTATTTTCATGTTACCACTTTACTAGATATATGCTCACACTTTTCTTTGGGCACTGCAACCACATCCAAGCTAACTTATTTATTTATTTTAGTGCTTTATGCTATGTCCTGTACTCTACCATAATTGCATATGGATATATAGAAAGCTGCATAAGAAGCCACCATAGGACCTTGTGCTGCTGCAGTGGTCTGTAGCATAGGCCTCTCACAGTATGGGTAGCTGCATTCAGTCTTGGAAAGGCAACTGAATTCTCATCACTGAAGGCAAACTTCAAATGTCCTCAGGCCTGCAAATTCCTCACACTGAAGAAATAAAAATGCCACTTCCACAGTTTCATCAGACCTCAGATGCTGTGCCTGGAGTTAATACACCATGGCTCCAGCTGACCAGCAATATGAAAAGCATTTCTGCATGCTATGGACTGTGACTGTGTATAATATCCAATTAAGGAATAGAGGATTTTGCTGGTAATGATAAGAGACAAACAAAGCAGTAATTACCCAGAGAGAGATGGGTGGCACATGATTAGAAAGCACAAAATTAAAAATGTAGTAAAGTGTCCATACCTTAAGTAAATTATTTCCAGAGCATTTGTTCCTGGTATTTGTTTCTGGAAAGCCTATGGCTCTATATTCATGAGGTATGCTTGTTCATAAAAATGTGCATATAATGTATGGGATTCTTCCAAGGTATCTAATTTTCCAGCAGCCATTTGTACATTCTAGAGCAAGAGTCAATTTGGTATGTAATTGAGAGTGAAGTTTTTAAATTAAGACTTGGTTTCTGCATCTGGGCAGTAGGCATGGGGTTGGTACCAGATCTTTCATGCATTTCTTGATCTTCCTTCCAAGTTTGGATTGTCAGAGTCAGCATCGGCACACCTGTAAGTAGGGTCATCTACAGTGAGAAACAGTGGACAACAGGTTCTCTTTTTCCATTTGTACCCATACATTATGGACACAAAGATGATAATTTCCAGTGATTTTCCCCTTGAGAGTCTTGGTGGCTCTCTATTGAAGGGTCATGGCGAAGATGAAAACAGTGATGAGGTTGAGGGTATGAAGGGTGATTTCTCATGATGCATCACAGCCTTGAAAGAAGAGTGAACACGGTTCATGCTTTGCTCCACTGGTCCAGTGTTCCAGGGTGTAGGGATGGGCAGTTTCCATATGATGCCAGAGCTCCTTTAATCATATTCTCCTACTCTTGATCACATACATCCTGGGAATAGATGTTTGAAAGCAAGGGTCTCTACTGAGGCTCTTATCTCCTGCCTCCATGTTCTCAGTCTCTTGAGAACTATGTATTCAAAGAATACTGTGGACATTCCTAATTTGTCACTGGTACTGCTTAGGTCTTAACACTGGCATGTCACTTAGAGTCACATGTGAACTCCCAGAATTCAACCTTCAGCTAGTATGGTAGAGCACGATAAATAGGTCTTAATTTTACTTGGAAACTATACTTGTAAATCAAACCAATATGATTCTGTCATGCCAGGGATACATTTTTAGTAGAAACATTTAGCTCATAGCACAGAAATGGGGTTCCCAGAGACTTGTTTCCAAGTAGAAAATTCAAACCTATGGAAACACCAGTTGGTTTTCTTGTGCTCATGGTTTTAGTCAAGAAATCACTGAATAGCATTGAGAGAAGAAACAGTCAATATCATAATGTACACATTGTTAGATATTTGATTTCTCTTGTTTGGGATAATTGTAGCCTATTGGAGCCACACAGAATTGCTTGCCCCTTTTTGAGGTATTGTGGAAGCCCATTTTCAGGTTCCTTGTGGCTTTACCCAGCAGGTCTGCACAGAGAGGATGATTGGACCACGGGCCTGAGTGCTGGTGTCTGAGATGGTCTGCACTTGGCTATGCTGGGGGGAGGTCTTTTGCTCCACCCCTTGGCATTTCTATAAATACCTTAGGGCAGAGACAGTTAGGGCTGGTTGGAATAGGTTCCAGGCCCTCTCGAGGCTATCCTGTATTTTCTATCTGTTTATCTCCACAATCTAAATCCTTCTATCTAATATTTCATGATGCTCTCACTCAAGAAAACTCTGGGGAACTGTGGGGTTGGTGGGTAAACGTCCCACAAAATAGTCTTTGTCCTCATCTTCTATCAAAACTTTATGACAATCATTTCAAGTAAAAGATGCTACATTTGGGGTATCTCTCAAGAACCCCACTAAAATGTAAACTACTTCTCACCCATTTCCAGTTGATGAGTACTTACTTGTGATGTGTTAGAAGCATCTTAATGGCTTCCAAATTATGAATGCCAATACTGTTTTGTCACAGTCTTGTATGACACTCCTCTGATTAGGACTGTGCTTAGTGATTTATTTTCAGCATCGGTACATGGCACGAGGTGGCATCATTATTCAACATCTCATTTGAGCCCCGGCAGACAGTAGCAACGATTATGCACAGGCAAGCTCTTAGCATATTTAATGTGCTTTCCCAATGGCTGATCTTCTTCATCACCACAGAACACACTGAACTTCAGAAAGATTAGGAACACATATAGATCACTGACAACTTTGGCTTTCCCCTTTCGTTCTATGTTTATTTTATCTTCTAATGTCAATTCCTTTAGAGAAAGCATACATAATTTCCTTTAGTTGTTAGACGTTGTCATTTTTTGTATGTATTATAAAAAGAAGAGGATAAAGGCAAAGCCTCCTCCTTCCCTGAAGTCGCCTCCTCTGTCCTCCACACTGTTGTCAGGGAACATTGAACTTGAGCGTCAGGTGCTATACATGTGACCTTGAGCAAGTCAGTAACTTGCAAGCATTGCATTCAATTTTATAAAATCAAAACAGAAATGTGATGCCATTGGCTAGGGTACTATGAGTTGATTGACTAGCTATCATTTTGAAATCTATGAGGAGCAATGAAAATACAGGAGCATCTTGCATTCTTTCCACATTCTGTTCTGTTCCCTTTGAAAGCATGTATGCATGAGTGTGTGCATGCATATGTGTGTGAGCATGTGCTGGTGTGTGTGTGTGTGTGTGTGTTCCTGCGGTGCACATCTATGTAGAGGCCTGAGGTTAATTTCAGATGTCTTCCTAAATTAGTCTCCACTTTAAGTTTTTAGACAAGTTCTCTCACTGAACCTTCAGTTCACCGATTCAGCTCTGCTGGCATGGCCAGCCAGCTCCAGGGATCCTCATTTCTCTGCCCTCCCCACCTACTGACAGGATTTCAGGGCTGTGGCATTACACCTGGCTCTTTTAAATGAGTTGTATGGGCTGAACTCAGGTCTTCATGTGTCTGTGGTAAACACTTCACTGAGTCAGCCTTCTCCTTAGCTCCTTTGATTTTTTTTTAAATATTGCTCATCTCTGGAGACCTACTTTGTGCGTTTTTGGTTGTGATCCTTTTATATATTTCTATCTATAAACTTTTAATCCTGGGCCTTTAAATCAACATTCTTCTGCTTCCTTTTCATTCACTTCCTGTTTCTTTCTCTCCCCTTTGTTCCAGACAAGCTTCCCCATTCACACCCTATTTCTCCCTCACATACCTCTTTTTCTTAGCACATATTTTGCAAATACCAAAAAATGAAATAAATTTCCTGTCTTCCATAAATACTCCTCAGTGCTCACTACTGAAACTACAGCAGTCCTATACCTTCCTCAGAGGCCAAGCTCATTGCTGGCATAGCCATCATGTGCAGGTCTATGATGTCCCTTCCACTCCCACCTCCCATCTGGAAACAGATACTTACCTTCACATGATGGCACCAGCAAATGATCTCTTCTTCCTGTGCAGGAAAAGCAAGTTCCTGCACCTTCATGTGGCAAGCACAGTGATTGGCTTGCACACTTCATAGCACTTTGTATTTTACTGAGTATATTTACAATTTCAGACACTGATTGTCACAACAGTTCTTTCATATGATCTAGGATAATTTCAACTTGGTGTATTCACACACACACACACACACACATACACACACACACAAACACACACACACTAACAGAGACTGAGTGAAGTTATGACTGGGTCTAAGTCATATGGCTTCTAAAGGAGCAGGCAGTAACTTGAATTTATGACTTCTGCCCCTTCATCTGGTGTTATGTGTCATATAGACTTCTTAAATTAGAAGGCAAATAGTTGCCGTACAACGTTGTTGGGTGACTGTTTAAACATTTAGTTCTCAAGTAATATTGAAATGGGCTTCAGTGTTAAATTGGAGGGGCTGGATTAGAATAGTGACACAATTGTTAAGTTAGAATGGATGTTCTACAACTCCTAATAGATCAGTGAAACACCTTGACAGTGTCAGGGAAGGGAGCTCCCCCAAACCTCCCCTTCCATGCTCACCCCACTGACCTCTCCCACTCTCTACTCTTTTGTCACATCTAACTGTCATCACTTGCTGGCCAGCAAGTGAGTTAGGGACACTGGGAAAGCGACATCTGCAGACAGTGGACCATAGTTTATTCAGTGTGGAGTGAGAGAAGAAATGAACCACGGAGTGGTGGCTCACCTTTCCCTTGAGGGTAAGTTCAACTCCCAGACATATCATAATGTCAAGTGTCCACACTGACCTTTTGTCCTTGACCCTGTGCTTAGTTTCTGGGAGCAAACAGCATGGATATTCCGTTGCAAAGCAAACATCTAGAACAAATCTTTAAGAACTGCTAAGTATGACTATTGCATGTGATCAACTCAATATCATCTACCTCAATAACCCAGATAATATGTTGGTACTGCAAGATCTGCCTTAAATATTCCCTTAACTCTATTTCAAACAAGATTCTAGTCCCATTATGACATTCTCTCCCTGTATCTTTTTCCAGTCAATTAATGAATCCCTGAGAATTTCCTTAAGATGGATGGCTGCCATCTGCCTGCTTGCGGCATAAGCCCTTCCATGCTCTGCACACTCTGATTTATTTTTAGTGTTATCAACAGTTGTCGTTTATTCTCTAATGGGGAATGCATAATTCTAAGGCTCGGGTGGAAGCTTTTCTGCATTAGTGTCTTAATAGGAGGCCACAGAAAGGTTCATTTATTTATGTGCATTTGCCTAGAAGCTTCTAAACTTCAGTGCAGAGAAAGAAGAGGTCTGGTGGAGGTAAAAGGGACAAGAGGAGCAGTATTTCAAGGCATTCAGTAACCACCAGTATACCTGAAAACCAGGCTGCATTTCCTGAACAACATTAAATTCTGACAGCTGTAAAAGTCACATACATTTATTCTTGCCTCACATCAAGATTTAGTGGGCAGATCTACTCTAACCATCATGTTGAGCTGGCAAAACAGCAGAGGGGAAATGAGGAAACAAGTTCTCCTCTTTCACAATCTAAAGGCTTCAAGATGTATGGACCCACTTTTCCCCCATAGTTCAATAAAAAATAGTGCCCCAAGGTAAACGAATGTTGTCATGGTGATTCCTTGATGAGTTTTCTTTACCTAGTGGCTGTAAATCAATTCTAATGTACTGTGGAAGTCCCTAGGGACCATTGTTCCAGGAGGATCAGCTCTAGAGGGATAGAAGCTCAAGGCACTTTTTCATTGGCAACATTGTCAGTCACTGTACAATGAGCTTTTGTGCTAGAAGAAGTCAGCTTCGCAGAGGATGAAGTCAGGGCTCAGATAAGAGGAAGTGGGAACCACGAAGATTACAGGAGGTGAGATGTTGCTTGAGGTGAGGCAGTCATCCAAGCCTAAACACCATTTCTGAAGAAGTCTGAATTGGAAGATGAAATTCTGTTGCACGTTTTTTGTTTGTTTGTTTTGCTTTAACTGACTGGTATCTCAGTGAAGTTGACAGCGCATGGTTTTGAGAGAACAGTGGCGTCTGTTTCCTCAGTAACTCTTTGTGTCTGTGACTGCACCTGCCGTTACCGCCTCAAGGAAAAGCCTATCAATCACCTGTGGCCCTGGAGAGACGAGAGTATCTTCACCTGTAGTGTGGACCCTGGAAGTCTTTGGGGCAGGAGGCTCCTTCATGGGAGAATGCTGTATGAGGCTGAAACTAAGAGGTCCTGTGCTTGAGACTGTGTGAGCAGTGATGTGAGGCTGCTTGTTTCCACAAAAATCTTTTGAGGAAACTCTCACATCATTCTCACTCATTTAAAAAAAACCCAACAGGAAGTCATATTTCCTTGTAGTAAATATGACTACTACCTAATATTGAATCATGTAGTAGTGTTATTAACACTTTGGAATTAGGAGATGTTGATGGTTATTGTGTAAACTCCAAAAGAAAAATAATAAGCTAGCTAATCAAAAAAGCATATAAGAGCATTCATTCATTTTCTAGACTCACACCAAAAGTCTCCCACCCAGAGCGCTCACAATGAGATGAGCGGGGAATATCCATATTGATAACTATGAGTGGACTGGATGGTTCTGGAATCCCTTATTCCTTTAACCTGAATAAAACAGTCAAAGACAAATAACTATTAGCCATATGATATAAAGGAGAAAAAGAATTACTTAATAGATTTCTATGAACGAGTTGTTTATAAAAAAGGCCAAGAAAAGGGCTGTGCTATTAGGCTTTTGACGAGAGACCTGTGGCAGTTGGGAGAACCAAGTGAAGCCAAATTTAATGTGCCCATTAAAGTGCTTGAAATTTTTATTCATGTAAGAAAAATGGCTTTGCTGAAAAATAGTTGGAGGCAATAAACAACAATCTGGAGAAAACTCTGAATTTAAAACAGTTTTTAAAGAAACTCATTTCCACAGGCAACTTTGGCAGCATCTAGAAAAAAAATCCTGAGAGTTCAGTTTAAGATCTGTAAAAGTGAGCTGGGTCGTGAGTTCTGAAAGTCAGACAGTCAGTCCAGGAGAGCTGATCCTGAGGGAGGGAGCATGAGCCTGGAATAGTAGTAGCCCTTCTGCTCTGTGACTGAAAAATCTTCCAAGTGGCATGGTGGAGAGAGTAAATGTCAAAAAAGCTTGAGATGGTAGGGGTCCCTGCAGGTCACGAAACAGTGGGAGAGGAGGGGCCCAGAAAAAGCAGAGTAATGAGTTAGGATTATAGAATGTGGGCTGTAGACCATCAGCTTCCGTGACAGAGGAACAGCTGAAGAGCAGAATTTAAACGACAGAAGACAGGCATGAGGAAAGGAAAGGAAGTGAAGGGGAAGCATTTTGTACTGGTGTAAGGACACTTCCTAAGAAAGATGTCTGATGACCCCTTTCCACAGCACACGAGGAGCTGTCCAGCAAGACCATATGTCCCTCCAGGACCACATGACTCACAGGACCATATGTGCTGGCATCCCCAGGGAGCCAGTGGTAGAAATCTAAGACACACGTTTTTGGCAATTCAAACTCATTAAAAAGGTACTATGCTTTAAATTACTGCTGCAAAATTAGCTAGAGACAGGTCCAGGAAGCTGGTGGCTGTGCCACTCTGAAAATTATTTAAAAGGTGCTATTCACTGCCATTGAATAGAGGCAGAAACCTGAGAGATTGGTTGCCCTGTGTGTAAGAACATATGGGATGAAAGAAGTGTCTAACAGAAAGTGACCGAAGAGTTGGGAATTTTGCAACAGAGATGTGAATTCAAACCGTGGAACATGTGGCTTGAAAATTGGATTAGAATTTCTTTAAAGGACATGAAAAGCCTGAAACTTGTGTACTAATATAGACAGTAGCCCAGTGGGGAAAGAGCAGCTCAAGAAATTGTCAGGAAGCTATTAATATTTCAGTGGCAGAGAATAAACAGAGTTCTCTGCAATAAAGACCATTTTAAATAATCTTGATGTCTGCTAAAACCATCTTTCAGTCAACTGTCCCAAGTTATGCCTTTTAGAGCCAAAGGAGACAGTTTTTTTCTAGTCATGATATATTTGAAAAAAAAATGTCTTTTTGAAAATTTATTTTGACAGAGGTTTCAGTAACAGTGAGAAATGGTTGGGATGAAGATCTTGAAGGATATTCCTTGTAGTACTTCCAAGAAAAGTGGAAAGTTGTACCTCTACTGTTGGAGCTAACTTCTGGAGTTCATGACTTCCAAGAGTAGCGGTTCTCACTCCATGTCTAACCCAACCCATAAAAGAGTTCCAGTGCTGCTGCCTTCCCACATATTTTGTAGGATGTAGGCATCCCACAATAGTTTGCCTCAGACCCTCTTCTAACTCTCTCCAGATCTCTCTTTCTTTTCTAAGACTTTCTTTTCAAAAGAGTAATTTTGTGTTTCTACACACACCCACATCTCTATACTTTTAGTTCCAAGCTCTGAACTAAGACTCAACCAAAGTCTTCAGCTACTCATGATTGGATATCTGTGAGGAATTTTCTTGATTAGGTTGGTTGAGTGTCAAATAGTAAAATCGTTCTCTGGGCTTGGGTCCCGGAGCTAGCTGTGTAGGAGCAGTCATCGTTCTCTGTTCCTGACTCCAGAGGCAACTTGAACAGTCACCTCAAGCTCCTGGGCCATAACCTCCCTACTACAATAGAATTGTACCCTTGAACTGTGAACTGAAATAAGGCCTTTCTCTCTAAAATTGCTTTTGTGAGGGTATTTCTGTGTTTCACCAGAACAACAGGAGAAGTAACCAAGATAATGGATTAGTCCTTTAGAAGAATTTCTTCAGTGGCAAGAAGGACTGTTAAATCCTTATATTGAAAGTCAGAGACCACTGAGCAGATCATTCAAGGGATCCAAGGAAGCAGTGTTACAAAATCAAAGGGCCTGGCAATGTAGGTTTAAGAGATCATAGTAGTATGGGATTCATGAGGGTGAATCAAGAGAGACTGATAACTGGCTTGCTATGGGGTGATAAGGGCAATGGAAAAATCAATACTGGCCATGTTTATGTCTCACCAGGGATGTTAGAAGGGTACATTTCTCCTCCACAATAGGAAAATGTAAAGAACATGAATCTTGAGGAAGAGATGGTGAATTCAGACCATCTTTGTTTGTATACAGTGTCTTTCTCTCATACACACACACACACATGCACATACACCCATGCACAAACACACACACACACACACACACACACACACACACACACACACTAAACAAATACTAACACCATACTGCTTTTGCTTGAGAAGAAACAAGTTATATCCAAATAATTCAGTTTCAGTTTCTGTGACAGGTCCCTGTGAAAAGTAGTTTTTTTTTTAAAGGACCTCCCATGCACCATCTGGGATGCCCACACACTTCCTCGAACGTGCGGATGCTCTAGGCAGCACCGACTCTTTGGTGGGGGAGCTTGCAGTAATGTTTTAGTTCTGTTGTTTACATCAATGATTATGCTGTTCCAACCTCAGAGTGCTTGGGATGCAGATGTTTTATGAGTTAATCTTCTTAAAAGGTCTAATATTAGATAAGTCTTTCCTGGAGGGAGAATTTTCTAAACAGGGAGTTTGGTTAAACTTATTTCCACTGACAGTTCCCAGTGTTGGCAAACTTACATTAGTACTCTTTTCTCCCCACTGAACCAACACACACACATGATATCCTTGCAATTCTCTTTTAATAAAGTCCCCACTGACTTGTCAACATGAACTTGTTTCCCCTACAATCAGTTTCTTCCTTAGAAATGGCTTCTGGACACATTGTCTTCGCTATGGCAAGCCCCAGATGTTGTCAATTTGTGCCTCTTCCTCCCATCTTTGGTGTGTGGTGACATCCAGCATAGATCCTCAGGGTGCCTCTGGCAAGCTCAGGGTTACTGGAGTCCATTCTTTTTTTTTGGTTTTTCGAGACAGGGTTTCTCTGTGTAGCTTTGCGCCTTTCCTGGAGCTCACTTGGTAGCCCAGGCTGGCCTCGAACTCACAGAGATCCGCCTGGCTCTGCCTCCCATGTGCTGGGATTAAAGGCATGCGCCACCACCGCCCGGCACTGGAGTCCATTCTTGTTTTGTGCATGTCATATTCCTACCATTGCCCTCTCAGTGTCATCTTTCCATTACAGTGTGAAGGTGGCTACACTCCAGAACACCTTCTCACCTGAGCCTTTTGTAGTTACAGATGATATTCAATATAGTTAAAATATTGCATCCTTTCTGTATACATTATATTATGCCTATACTTATAATAAATGCAAATATGCAGTAAATGAATAATGCATTTATATTTATGCATTTACAGTAAATGCATAATATAATGAAGGCAAAAATGCAGTAAATGCAAATTTACTATAGTACCCATATAATAAATGCAAATACGTTGTGATATATATGAAGCAAAAAAGCAATGCATGCATGTATACACAATTTTACTTATACATGTAAATTATGCATGTATGTGTGTATGTGTACACACAAGGTTTGGGGAAGAAGTGACGCAGGGCATTTTTCTCTGCATGCACATGTGGTGTAACAGCCACTGAGATATTGGACTAGGCAGAAAGATGATCTAGGGAGGACAGGGTTGCTTGTGGCCCCTCCATGAGTATCTGGGTACCAGTGGTGCCGCATGTCAGTACAAACTGGGTAATCTAAGAGGTGGAGAGTCAATAGGGACTTGGTTAAAAGTGAGTGGGGATGGCAGAGAGCCAAAAGCAGGTGTTCTACAGTGTTTTGGAGAGCTGGAGTCTTTGAGTGAAGGCTACTTTTGGATTTACCCTCAGGTGTTTCTCTTGTGATGTTTAATAAGTTCTCCATTTGATAAAACAGGGAGAATGTCAGCTCTGAAGCATCACTTCAGAAGTAATGGCCCCACAATGAATGGCAGATGTCAACATGGTAGGGTCTATTTTTCTATGTGTTGGGCTTGCATCCCACTTACCAACTCTGTGGCCCTGGGAGGACAATTAACCTCTCTAAACTGTGATTCTTCACCTGTCAAGTTGAGTAATGATGTTGCTGTCCATGCTGCGTTGCTAAGGAGACTAGATGAGGCAATGACCCAGAATCCATTGCCAAATGCCACATGTAAAGTAAGCACTGAGTAAATTATTATTTATTAAGTTCTAGCAATTACTTTTATTTTTTTTCTATTTCCCACATGGCTTATGATTTTCCCCATTGTTAGAGAATGCTTTAAAGGAGTAGAAAGTGTTTGTTTTTTTATTTTGGGTTTGGAGGAAGTCTGTTGGAGCAGCAGCGTAGCTGAGGTAAGTTTTAAGTTATATCAATACTTCAACCTAAAAAGACACATTACAGAGCAAAGAATCCATCATTTCACTGCCCACAAAACCTGAAAAAAAAATTTAATGGAAGAGGTATGTTGAATTCACTTGGTGGAAAGGGTTGGTTGAGGCCCTAGAGCTCTCCTTCTGGCACAGTGACTCAGTTCTGAGGGTTGATCCCATTGCCATTCACACAGGAAAACTGCTGCTCAGAGTCATGAAACCACAAGACATGGAGCAGGAGCCAGAGCCCACGAGAACTCTGAATTCTCCCTTTGCTCCCTGCCATGGACCCACAAGACATAGAGCAGGAGCCAGGACCCATGAAAACTCCGAATTCTCTCCGCTCCCTGCCATCGTGTCTTCTCTTGAGTTATTTTCACTTTGAATGCCATCTTGCAGCTGCGGTTCAGAGGCTTCTGACAGCTGTGCCTTCCATGTTTTTAACTTCTATGTTTTTAACTTGTCATAGTTTTACTTACAATCTCATCCATGTGCCTTGGACAGGCTTCACATTCTGTGCATCTGTCTTAGCCAGAGTACCAAAAGATTTTCAAGTCACCACTACCACTACATTATGAAATGCCAAAAGTATGCCATCAGAGACCAGGGTCTGGGACATTAAGATGGATTGTCAGAAAACAGTGGGGAGGTGTGTGCTCATAGTCTGGAGCTTTATTCTTTTACTCATTATCAAATATCAACAGAACTGCTGTGTATGAAGGGCAAACTATCACAGCCGTTACATAGGAAATGACCCTCCTGCCTCAAATCATTCTCATTCTAGTTAGAGGGTAGGCCAAAGAGAAAGCATTATTACAAGTTTGCTGCCAGAGTTAAGGTAATGTGCCCTGGGAACCTGTGTTCCTGGCCCAGCCTTCCTGAGTGAATGGAGACTCGGTGATGTTTTGGAGAAGTTGCAGTGAGTTCCTTGTTGAGAGGTGTTTGGGGAAGGAGAGCAGAGAAGCAGTTCCCAGCAGAGGGAAGAGTATGTGCGATGGTCTGGAGGGGACAGAACTTGAGCACTTGCCGTGGTTTAGTTCAGCATATTTGCCGTGTGGACTTGGGAAGTAGGGGATAGCACAGCCACAAACACGCACCTCTTGGGTTTGCTGTGAAAAGATTGTAAGGACCAGGGTCAGCAGGTAACAACAAGAAAACTGTGGGTTTTTGTTGTTGTTGTTGGACACAGAAATGTAGTTGCACGTGTGAATTCACAGTGATGTTGACAGCCTGTACAGGATCTGCACAAACACAAGCCAGACAACATCTCAGCAAGGACAAAGCACAAAGTCCCACCCTTGCCTGAGGAGCTTCTGAGAGAGGAAGTTGATAGCTTCTGAGAGAGGAAGCACCAATTTTTTAAGGGTGGGGCCCTTGGTAAGTCAACTAGGTTCCGTGGAAGGCCACACCACACGTACAAGAGTTTATGGGCTGCAGCACAAATTGGATTTTGTAGGTTAAAAAAAAGGCACACGAAGTTTGGTGGGTGGGAAAGGAGATACATCTGGGGGCATTGGGGGCAAGGGATGACTATAAAAATATTGTAAAACATTCCCAAAGAACCAATAAAAAAGAAGAAAATACACAACAAAAGCACTTGATCAGACATAAGAGGCATGGGGATGGAGCAACTTGAAATGTGAAGCGGGACACTTACATTTGATTCCCTCTCTTACTTCATGATCTGTTTGATATTGGCATTAGGTAGATGATGTTAGTTGTCCTAGCATTTGTTTTCTTGGAATTCACAAGGCTTCTGTTCTCATATGGTGACCAAGAAGACTAGATGCATTTAGCTCTCTGAAGATGTTTCATAAACTCTTGATTTTTAAATAAAGTAAAATTAAAGCATGGATTCAAATGCAACTGATTTTACAAAGAAATCCACCCATGTCTTGAGAATTTAATCTTTAAAATAATCTCTCTCTCTCTCTCTCTCTCTCTCTCTGTCATGCATACACATGTGTGAATATATGTATAGAGGACAGAGATTGGCCCTGGGTCTCTCAACCACTCTCAGTAGTAGTTTCTTAAATAAAGTTTCTCTTTAATGCTGGAGCTCACTGACTGATCTAGACTGGCTGGGCAGAAGGCCCCAAGGATCTTATTTCTGTCCTCTCTCACAGTCTTGGGCTTACAGGTGCTGAGTACATAACTCTTTTTTTTTCATGTGAGTTCTAGGGACAGAATTCAGGTCTTCACACTTGTGTTTCAAGTATTTTACTGA